>JAZGTJ010001037.1:0-60835 GCA_036877575.1 Botia almorhae
ACAATTATTAAGCATATTATATGGACGCTTATAAAGCAAGAATAAAGCATTTATAGCTGTATTTACAAACTGCTTACAAATGTTTATTAATGTAGGAACAATGTTTTATAAATGATTAATTAACTATTTACCAATGCTTAACTAATGATTCATAGGGTGTAGTTATTTTAAAGTGTTACCCGTTTGGATTGCATTTTTCTATATATTTATATTGATGTGATTTTTATTGATGTATGTTTTTAAATTGTAACAATGTGATTTAAAAAGTAAAATAATTATTACCCCTTGGAGTTGTATTGATTACTTTTGGAGGGATGGAGGGATGCACATTTCAGAGAATCAAAATCCTATACACTATTCAATGCCACTATAAAGCTGGGAGGAGCCGGGACATTATTTAATATAGTTTTGATTATGTTCATCTGAAAAAAGAAAGTCATGTATGCATAGGCTGTTTTGAGGGTGTATAATTAATGGGCCATTTTTCATTTCTGGGTAGAGTATCTCTTTAAGATTTGTATATAGTAAACCCATCAATAGACCTTAATAGTGTGCTTTAGTATTACCTTTCTGGAGGCAAGGAACTCCATGCCTTTGGCCACCTGGAAGCTATAGCTGATAAGATCCTTCAATGTCAGCTGACCCCATTCTGAACTCTCTATACATACATATTCATTATTAGGTTAAATTATTGAACTTCAAAGACAGGCAATTGTTAACTAAACAATTATATCTGTAGTTTATATCTTGTATAAAAATTTGTTTTGGGTGATCATTTTAAACAGGTCTCGTGACCATTCAAAACACATTAATAAACAGGTACAGTGTATTCAACACACTAATGTACCTTGTTCATCCTGCACAAGGTTTGTTAATGCCTGTTCTCCCAGATTGGTGCATACTGCAGTGCCATTGCAGATGTCAAGCCAGGTACTGGTTCCCAGACCCAGATCCCCCTCACGCAAATCCTCTTCCTGTCGTACCTCCCTCTGGCATGGCCGTTGTGTGCATTTCTGAGACACAGATACCTGTAGATTGGTTTCCATTGTTGTCAGGTTAAGTTAGTATGATTGTCAGGGTCAAACAGTACCAACACATCAGAACTCTGACCATCACATACTGTAAATACTAAGGCAGTTTTGGGTACGCTTTATTGTGTGCAGCAAAACACAGAGTACAGCTTTAACCTTGAAAAACACAGAGGTCTGACAGTTATATGGCTGTTGCTCAGGGTCTTGCATGAGACTTTTTTATTTGACCACATCAGAGAATAACAAAGTATTGTTATAAAAATTGCAGGCAGGGTCAGAAATTAACCAGGGTCTGGGGCAAAAATGCTATGGAAATTGTGCCTCTGCACACACCGTAGCAACCTGTTGCTAACAGATATCTTTATCACTCTTTAACAAATAATTTCTAACAGTGATGAGCTAAGATCATAATTTTACATACAATACAATAAAAATTCACCATTTACCTTGTAAGGACTGTAATCTCCTCGCTTGCTTTTCAAATAGCTGGAGAGGTTACCATGTTTACAGTACTCTACAATCACCATCAAGGGCCCTGAAAGAGTGAGGAAGACAGTAAGAGAGGACAAGACTGTGACTGTACATTTGATCGCTCATAAACATTTACACGCATCCTGTTGAAAACAATGTGCCTGTAAGAAACTTTAGACAGGGAAACCAAAACTAAATTTTATAAAGGTAAAAAGAGAAACTCACCACCTGGTTTGGTGCAGGCTCCTAGAAGGTTGACCACATTGAGATGGTGCCCAATATGGATGAGAATCTTCAGCTCAGACATCAGAGCATGGTACTCACTGGCAGTAGCACACTCTGTTAGAGTTTGGGAACATTGCAGCAAGTATGTTACAATGCAAGTATATGCCAGTCTATATGTCAACAAATATGTCACTTTCAAGATGACAGCCTCAGCTCGGAGCTCTTCAGTTTATCTGATTTTGTTTGTTTGTTCTGTGTTTAGTCATTCTTCTTTTATAAGTTTCGCCGGAGGCGAACTCCTTAACATCAAGCAACACACACCAGAAAATGTCTTTTCTTTTTTGATTATTCAGATGTTTTGTTGGACATTGTAGTCGAAGACACTGTGGTGCTGCTAAAACGTGTGGTCAGATGGAAATGAGGGAAGCGTGCCAGCACACTGGTTAAGCTTTGTGAGCCCGGATTTCGAACTGTGCTTTCAAGTATTTATCTTGCGAACATACAATCCCTTTCTAACAAAACAAATAAATTACTTCCCCTCACCCGTAATAACAAGGACTTTTCAAACAGTGTTGCATTGTGCTTTGCTAAACCTTAACGAAACCTAACGGAAATGTGCCTATGCCTATTTTGCGTGCACTGACTGAAATGTTTTTAAAGCCGCAGCCACCAATCTGGATGAGCTCACAAATACTGTAACTTCATATGTCAGTTTCTGTAAAGATATGTGCATTCCTACCAGGACAGTTGTATCATTCAATAAGGATAAACCATGGTTTACAGCAAATTCAAACAACTTTGCCAAATGATGCTAACAGGAATGGGAACAAAATTTTGGATAGCCAGGCTAAAAACAGCGACTGCGTGCGCTCGTTAGAGAGGTGCGCCCTCATAGTGACCGAGTCCAGTTTCACACCGAGAAAAGAGATACTCTGTGTTGGGGAGAGCTTGCTCTTTTCCCAGTTGACCCGAAGCCCCAGGTGGCTGAGGTGCCAGAGCACCCTGTCCCTGTGTTCGCACAACTGCTCTTGAGAGTGGGCCAGAATGATCCAGTCGTCGAGATAGTTGAGGATGCGAACGCCCACTTCCCGTAATGGGGCAAGGGCGGCCTCCACGACTTTGGTAACTATGCGGGGTGACAGGGACAGCCTGAAGGGGAGGACCTTGTACTGGTATGCCTGACCCCGACCGCGAACCGTAGGAACGGCCTGTGTCAGTGCAGGATCGAGACATGGAAGTACGTGTCCTTCAGGTTGATCGCTGCGAACCAATCGCTGGCGCGAACGCATGAGAGAATGCATTTCTGCGTGAGCATCTTGAACGGTAGCTTGTGCAGGGACCGATTCAAGACACGCAGGTCCAAGATTGGCCGCAGCCCACATCCCTTCTTCGGCACAATGAAGTACGGGCTGTAAATCCCAGACTTCATCTCAGCTGGAGGGACAGGCTCTATTGCATCCTTCGCCAGGAGGACCGCAATGTCCGCTCGCAGGACCACAGCATCGCTGGCTGCCACAGAGGTGGACTGGATGCCGTGGAACCTGGGGGGGGCGCCTGGCGAACTGAATCGCGTAGCCAAGTCTGATCGTCTTCAGGAGCTCTAGCCAGGCCCCCAGACTCTATGCAAGTGGTACCAGAGGGGCGAGAGACATGCCCGAAGAAGCGCCGGGGCCGGGCTCGAGCCGAAGAGGAGGCTGAGCCACCAGCCCTGGGTGGGCAGGGGGTGCATGAGGAGGGGCCACTCCCTGCAAACGCACACACCGTGGCGAAGGACAAGCCCGAGAGTGAGGAAGCAATGTGTCTCTCACAGTCGGGCAACATCCAGTATGGCCCAGAGGGCGAGGAAACTGCTCTTTTATTGACAATGTGGGTACCGCCCAATATGGGGCCGCAACAAAAGAAAACAAAAGATTCTCCACCCGGAAAAAGGAGTGGTGCAGTCACCACCTCCCGAAAAAGAGCAGTCCCTCTTCCCTCCAGGCGACTCCACTCAGGGCTGCTTAGTCATCCTTTTGGAGGGCTTGTCAGGCGCCTGAGGAGCGGGTGTCAACTTCCTACGGCCAGCTCGACGAGGAAGGGGGCTGCAGTCCGGTCCCTACCGGAGCAGGTGCTGGGCAAAGCCCTCGACAGTGTCGCCAAAGAGGCCACCTTGGGAGATGGGAGCATCAAGAAAACTTGTCCGTATCCTGCATCTCCGCAACGGTTAGCCACAGGTGGCGTTCCTGGACAACCAGGGTGGACATCATCTGTCCAAGGGCCCACGCCGTAACCTTAGTCGCCCGGAGGGCGAGGTCGGTCGCTGTGCGCAGTTTCTGCATCAACCATGGCTCAGAACTACCCTTGTGGACCTGCTTAAGCGGAGGCTGCCTGACCCGCCACACAGTAAGCCTTGGCGGCGAGCGCCGTCGTGGTCTCACCGGCGCGGGACGGGAGACGTGGTCGGTCCTGCCAGGTAGCAGCATTTTGCGGGCACAGGTGCACCGCAACTGTGTGCCAAAAGTGCCTCGCAATGAGGGCATGACCCCACCGTGAACGCTGCCTCAGCATGCTGTTTGCCCAGGCATGCGACACAACACTCATGGCCATCGGATAAAGTCAGGAAACAACCGCATCCAGAAACGCACAGACGGAAAGACATCTTTAAAAAGAGGCACACCGTCCGTGGAGCTCTTTAGAGTAAATGCTCTCTTGTGAGGAATAAGCTCTTCAGAGCGCCGGTCCGCCGAGGCACGCAGGGGAACCGCCGAGACCAGAATGAAAACCACTGAAAATTTGCCGTCTAAACACCGCAGAACGCTGGCGAATGCTGGCGAACCCAACGAAGGTGCAGAGCGAATGCACAAAACACACACACGGCTCCGAAGCAAGAATCTGAATGAAAGCGAGCGGCGGCTGCTTTTATACCCGCTTCCAGGTGGGCGTGAGCTGGCGCGCAGCTCTTTTGCCCAATGCTCATTGGCGCATTTTTTTCTACGCGAAGGTGATAGGGCTCTCAAGCAAGACCCCATACGTCAGTCCGTTTACGTAACAACGAACGTGACTGACTGAAAGGGAACATAATTTGTACTGTATTTTAAAAAAATTAATTAGCCTAAAAACCTTAAAAATGAAAAAGGATTTCATTAGTGGCATTAGACTTTTAGACCATGCTGCCTAAACTGCATATGGATGTAAGATCAGTGAACATAAGCATCCTACCTTTGAGCATCTTCACTGCTACTGTAGTGCAGGTGGTGGCCTTTTCAATACCATATGCAATCGCCTCTACAACTTGACCAAATGCCCCTCTGCCCAGTGGCTCCCCTAGAAAACACAATGTATGTTTGTGAACACTTAATGTGCATGTATTATAAAATTGGAGTGTTCGGAGATATTTCTTGCTCCTACATTAGCAAGACTCAGTGACTCACCTAGTTTCAGTCTATCACGAGGGAACTCCCATTTGCTTGCATCATATGTCAGTCTCTCACAGTTCTTATCCATTGGCATATCATCTGAGTCAAGGATGATTGACAGGTAGCCAGTTTTTAGATCTCCATTATTAGGCTGTGATAGAAGTGAAATAAATAAATTGAGGAACAAGGGAGAAGGGTGGACGTGGACAACATGAGACAAAATAGACAGTAAACTTTTTTTTTTAATTTGCAGATACAGCTGCCCCTTTTATTACAGTTTATAACCTTTTAGAACCACATCCCTGAACAGACTGTAAAATCAGAACAAACTGTAATTGGTTGCATTACATGTCGGTTAGACAGTCTCTTTCTGTTTAAGTGAGGGTTCTTACCCAGATAAAGCTGCAATGAGAACCAGACAATATGCTGCAAGTCAAAAGTTTGGCTGCATGAGACTAGAGTCTCCCTGAATCCCCCTCATTATAAAAGACCCACTAATGAGTTACTGGAAGCTGCTGTCACCTACCCAGTCCCTATATACCGTGGTAGAATTAAGGCTGGGGTAACACAGGGACGGGGCCTGGGACTGTGTGGTCTACGTGACACACCAAAGTGGAATGTGGGTTGAGCACACAATAGAGACAGCATGGGCAGTCAATTCTGATCAGTCAGAAAAGAGCAGCATGACAAATGCATGCCACACTTTTTAGATTTTTATTTGCTTAAAATTTGGAAAACCGTATATTATTTTCGTTCCACTTCACAATTATGTGCTACTTTGTGTTGGTCTATCACATAAAATCTCAATAAAATACATTTAACATTGTGATTGTAAGGTGACAAAATGTGAAAAGGTTCAAGGCGTATGAATACTTTTGCAAGGCACTGTATGCATGTGAGTGTATAGGAGGGGATGAAAGAAAATGATACTAGAGATGGAATGTTACCCGTTTTCTGTTGCGAATGACAAAGACGACAAGAAGCCAGAGGAACATGGCGATGACCACAGCACCAATAGGCATGATCAATTCCACATTCATCTTTTCTTCTGCACCTGTTGGATCACAAGATAATGTAATTACTTTTAAAAGATTTATATAACCACACTATAACCAAATGTCTAATCATTTTTCCAACAGTACACTAAACATAGAGAAAACATACAGTACAAAAAATGTTTAGAAAATAGATTTTTTAATTTTTTTAATGATTGCACCAGATAACTATTTCTTATGAACCTTTATATTATCAGAGAAGTAAGGCATAAATTGTTATAGGAACAACCTACCAGGAAATATGTGTAGTTGGGCATTTGTGATAGCTACAATTGCAAGGAATGTAAATTGTGTTAAACTGATATTTTATCCAATCAAAATAAGCCTGAAAAGTGAACAGCAACATGAAGCCAAAGTCAACCAGAAGGAATTGTTCACATGAAAAGATGAAAATATCAGGTCCACTTAACTGTATTACAGCATGCAATTGATCATGGAGATATTATAGTGCACAGTTTATTTCTCTCTCTCTTGCCCTTCCCCTTTCTTTCTCTGCATGGGAATAGGGCTGCTAATTGGTGACCATTGCCATTGCATTGACAATTATAGAAACTAATGTTGAGAGATGAGTCATGTACACTGCGTCTCTGGTTTACTTAAGTGTCTCTCTCTGTGTGTAATGTGATAGCGTGAAAAAATCCTAAGATGCAAGTCACTTGAACGGTGAAACAGAGAATGAGAGCAAGAGACAGAGAGGGTGGGGCATTTTATTTGTTTTTGTTTTGAGGGAATTTGCTTTGTTTTATTTTAGCACTCCATTAAAGGATGTGCGCTAACAGAGCCCTCTTCCTGAATGAGCTATTTTTGCCTCAGAGCCCTGATTAAAACACAATTTCTTCATGATAAAAGTCAGTGGGAGACTGAGCTCACTCCTAACCAATGACATGAAATGCCTCCTCTTCAAGCATATCTTTAATGCCGTGGCCACTATGTGATGTTTAGGGTTAGAGTTTTGGGTTGCATTCCCACAAAGTTCATAACTAGGACATGAAAATCAGCATCTGTGACATTGAATATTTTGCATTTGTGTAACAGTTTTGAGTAAATGGTGACCCTCCAAACTGACCAAAAGGATGAGTTTTCTTGGTTAAACTAAACTGTGACTCACCATCCACAGTTATACGGGCCTCATGATAATCACAGCTCTGCGGATTACACGCTGTACATACGTACAGACCACTGTCTTCTTTTTTAACCCGTTGGATGGTCAAGACACGATTTGACCTTTTTAGAATTACACCTGACAACAAAAAAACATTAAATGATTGTTACAGCATTCTAATTATATAAAAAATGTTACATTAACAATTGACCGTACATCTGTGACCACATGCTGTAAAACCTACTCTTATTGTTTTAATTCATATATTTTTTAAATGAGATTTTCCCTCAATATCTGAAACTTGAGCAGCAAATTTATGAGATTTTTTCAAAATTCAGGATAATACTGAGGATTAAAAAACAGATATTCTGATTACTTTTGACATGTGTTTATAATAATTTTTATACATTCATAGATTTCTTAGGAATGTTTCCACTTACCTGATCCCTCTATGACAGTATGATTGTCTTTAGTCCAAAATACAGTAGGAGTTGGTGTTCCGGACACCTCACACACTAGTGAGGTAGAGTCACTCATATTCACCCTCTTGTCAGTCAGATTGCTCACAATTCTAGACATTTCAAGGGCTGCAGAGAGAAATAAGCCAAGCTATAATAAACATTCAAGCTTACAATGCTTGCAATGCATAGCAGCTAAACAGAAGGGCATTTTTCTGAATTCACAGAGGAGTGAATTCACTGAGAAGTAACTGTCCCTACTAATAGTGCTATTTATTTACACACATTGTCTGCTTTGGTACAATGCCCAAAAACCAATTGCACTTATGGCATGCATGCATACAAGGTTTAATTTATATTGAGTCTAATTCTCATAGAAAGGTGGCATGTTTGCACAAAAAAGAATGACAGACTTTAGTAACTGGTTAGACTGGATTGTGGGTGCATTTACAATGAAATACTACACTTTTGATCCTGAATACTACCTATTACAAGTCAAATTTCATGCAAAGCCATGAACAGAACTTTTTTGGGGAAAAATATGCAGAATTCTGTGGAATAATTTTAAATTTGTTAAAAAGAGCTAAGAGTATTCTATTTAATTGGGAATTAATTGAAATAGAATTTTAGACTTTTTAGAATTTGGTTCAATACACACATTAAAGAAAATTTTAAGAAAAAGTTTACCTAAGCTATTACTATTTCATTACTATTACCATTACTATTTCATCCCATTCTATTATACTTCCCCCAAAAGTCCTCAAAGGTCCCCTAAAATTATATTTATATTATTTATAAATTATATTATTTAGAATATTATTGTTTATATCCATATATTATAGCAAATTGAAAGAGCTATACAACATTTTTATGTTCTCGGGATAAATTTGGCTTATATTATGATAAGGCTATTATAAGACTTTTTATCACTTTTTCAATGCGGTGTAAAACTCGCCTTTTATATGGCGAACAGATCTGAAATGACCCAAAGCTGTCTGTCATGTAAAGGACAGAGCCATATCATTAACTCCTGCACAGTAAGTTTTATTTTAGACATTTCAAATATCCGATAGGCTATGAATTGTTAGTGCTCACTTTCATTAAAACACCATCACAGCAAACTGCTACTCTTCATGGCCCGGCCATGAACTAAACATGCTTAAGGAATTTTCGTGTGCAGATAAATGTCCAACTCACACCTCTAAGTCTGAGGTTGTGAAGTAAGCAGGTTTTGTCAGTGGTCCCCACATTCTCAACCTGGCAAGCGTAAAGGCCTTGGTCAATCAAAGTGACATTTGGTATAGGCAAGTCCAGTGTTGTGTTGGTGCCCTGCAGGCCTGATATGGTAACATTGGGCTGGTGGAGCGGTGACAGGGTTAGGGTATTACAAGGCACAGCTGTCTGTAGAGCATCAGGGTTGGCAACATTTGTGACCCGATACCAATGCAAGTTAAAGTAGAGCAGCCGATCAGCTACACAGCGCATTACCACGTCTTCTCCCTCAATAGGGATGGTAGACGGGAGGATACTTAGACTTAGGTAACCTATAAGAGAAAAAAACAGGATAAAAACATTAAAAGGTGACTGACAGTAATTAATTTACCATTTACCGTTTTTCAACTATTGTGTAATTTGTATCGGCTGCAATAGGTTAGGTACATTTTTCCCAGTGTGAATGTATTGTATACAGTCCTATAGTTGTTCAGTTCAAACTCTACTGATGTCACAATGCAGAAATAGGATTCTAGTATGGAGGGCTGCATTAAGGTAAAATAGCAAGTGTACTGATTGGAGATGGTATCTCAGGTATAAAAGTGCTTACGAGTTACTTGAAACACAATGACTCTTTCATCTGTTCCAATCTTATTGGTGGCAATGCACCTGTAGAGAGCATGGTCAACTGCTTTCTGGATCTTCAGTGTGCTGATTGTCTATAGAAGAACACACATTGGTATATTAAAGCTTGAATTAAGTTCATTGTGTTATTTCAATAATCAAATCATTTCATAAAGAACCTTTAACGTCTGTAGAAGTTCTGTTTCACAAAACGTTCTTTAGACTATAGAAAAATAAGAAATGGTAAGGCTCTAAGACCCTTTGACTGAATGGTTCTTTGGGGAACCAAAAATAGTTCATATATGACATCACTGTGAAGAACCTTTTAAGAACTTTTAATTTATAAGTGTAATTGGAAATTTAGCCAAATAACACACAGGTAACTGTGTACGTTATTGAGAATGTTTACCTTGAGAGAGTGTTCAATGACAGATGTGGGGCTGCTGATAGGATTCTTTCCAGTGTTGTTTAATATCTGTCTCCATTTGTCACACCTTACATTCTGCTCTGACTTAGATCTGTGGATATAATACATTACATGACAGGAATTAGCAAAGTTCCCACACAGTCAAAAACATTTTATAGAGATTGCGCCCAATAAGCAACTGAGCCTAACATGATTTTTTCAAGTTTTTTTTATATACAGCGTTAACAATGTAGCCTTTTTCATGACTTTAAGATTTTAAGAATGTGACTATAATTTTAAGATTTATGACTTTCTGGGCCAGGAAATCATAATTTTGAAATGTTTTAATAATTCCAGATCTTAACTATTACAGATTCTTAATAATTCCAGATCCCCTGACCATGCAGATACATATCTGACAAGACAATAAAAAACATAGACACATATACAAATCCCCAGCTGGAACAGAAAACACAACAACCAAAACCACATCAACACTGCACTACAGAAGTACAGCAGCACCAATGCATGTATCATTACAGCTGTCCAAATCTAGATCATCCCATAATTCATTCAGTTATAGATAGTTTTTTATTACCTCTGCTGTTATATTGTACACTATATATATAAGTATTTGCTTATCTGCCTTTAGACGCATATGAATTTAAGTGACATCCCATTGTTAATCTATAGGGTTTAATTTAACGTTGGACAGCTATAACAGTTTCAACTCTTTTGGGAAGGCTTTCCACAAGATTTATGAGTGTGTTTATGGGAATTTTTGACAATTTTTTCAGAAGCGCATTTGTGAGGTCAGACACTGATGTTGGACGAGAAGGCCTGGCTCGCAGCTCTAATTCATCCCAAAGGTGTTCTATCAGGTTGAGGTCAGGACTCTGTGCATGCCAGTCAAGTTCTTCCACACCAAACTCGCTCATCCATGTCTTTATGGACCTTGCTTTGTGCACTGGTACGCAGTCATGTTGGAACAGGAAGGGGCCATCCCCAAACTGTTCCCACAAAGTTGGGAGCATGGAATTGTCCAAAATCTCTTGGTATGCTGAAGCATTTACCGTTCCTTTCACTGGAACTAAGGAGCCAAGCCCAGCTCCTGAAAAACCCACACCATAATCCCCCCTTCACCAAACTTCACAGTTGGCACAATGCAGTCAGACAAGTACTATTCTCCTGGCAACCGCCAAACCCAGACTCGTCCATCAGATGAAGAAGCGCGAGTCGTCACTCCAGAGAACGTGTCTCCACTGCTCTGGAGTCCAGTGGCGGCATGCTTTACACCACTGCATCTGACGCTTTGCATTGCACTTGGTGATGTATGTCTTGGATCCAGCTGCTCGGCCATGGAAACGCATTTCATGAAGCTCTCTATGCACTGTTCTTGAGCTAATCTGAAGGCCACATGAACTTTAGAGGTCTGTAGCGATTAAAGTTGGCAACCTCTGCGCACTATGCGCCTCAGCATTCGCTGACCCCGCCGCTCTGTTATTTTACGTGACCTACCACTTCATGGCTGAGTTGCTGTCATTCCCAATCACTTCCACTTTGTTATAATACCATTGACAGTTGACTCCTGTCTGGACTTGTTGCACAGGTGGCATCCTATCACAGTACCATTCTGGACTTCACTGAGCTCCTGAGAGCTGCCCATTCTTTCACAAATGTTTGTAGAAGCAGTCTGCATGCCTAGGTGCTTCATTTTGTACACCTTTGGCCATGGAAGTGATTGGAACACCTGAAATCAATTATTTGGATGGGTGAGCGAATACTTTTGGCAATATAGTATATTTATGGCCAGAGGGATTTAGGAAAAAATATCCATAAAAAGGGTTAGACTTGAGTCAGACATCAGTTCCTCATGTAGGTGAAACCATGTCAGATGAGACAGAAAGAAAAGAAAAAAGAAAATAGATTAACACAAACATAACAATAGAACACATTAAAACCAAAGTGAGAGGTCAGGAGAAGGCTGTACACAGAAAACCCTTGTTAGTAGGGCACATTGATAGACATTGTGTTATTTTTCTTGTTTGACAGAGGATTTAAATCTGTCTGCTTTTAGAACAACAGGAAGTTTGTGATAAAGGCTATGGAAGTGGGTGCAGTCTGAAGATAAAGCTTGCGTGAGGGCTGACACTGAACACTCATTATATTTTTGCAACATCCATGGAAGAGGTGTTCTGTGAATGCAGTCTGCCAGTCATTGTTATAATTCAACCAAAACTCACTGCTGCTAGTTTCATAACATAATGACACAATCCAAATAAGCAATCATACTGGTTGGCCAAATGAAAAAGATATTTCAGGATGAATGCCCAATTAGAACACCACATGCTAATGAATTGCACGAAATACACTTGCACACTAGAGAAAAATGAAAAATTCTGCTAAGGATTCTCTTTAATTGAATGCATAATCCAACAAAACAAGCCATTGGCAGATCGGAACTCAAAAACATTCTCTGTGCATATTTTGTCCAAAAAAGAAAAAAACAATGACTAGAAGATATTGTCAGAATTACTTCCTGTTGGCCACCTGTTCCCTATTAGCCTGGTTACTTAAACCCAGGACTTCAGTGAACTCATTGCGATGTCTTGTTTTGCCATGTCAAACATATCAGAGTGTTTTCCCTTGTTGATTACCCATTGCCGTTTGTCTCGCCCTCATTGCTCTGTTTGCCGGTGTTTGACCTTTGCCTGTTTTTTTATTACTCTGTGTAATAAAGAGCTGCACATGAATCCATCTGTCCATGAGTCTTTGTTACAGAACACATCACCACCAAGTGATCCAGTAGCCATCCACCAGCTCTACACCGAGCTGACAGCTCAAGCGCCACAGTTATCATTTTCATTTATGTATTTGGCAGACGCTTTTATCCAAAGCGACTTACATTGTATGTGAAATCCCTGGGATCGAACCCATGACCTTGGCGTTGTTAACACCATGCTCTAACCACTGAGCTACAGGAAAGCTATCCTGGACCCCATACTTATCGATGCATTAGCATGAGCATCAGCTTACATGCTTGACCTCTCTTACAGAGGAACTTGTACAAGTGCTGCAAGGAGCTTGTTTTTTCCCTCCAGCAGCAACCTCTCCAGCACCCAGTCACCCGGTCACTGCCATGTCTTCTCCAGTCAGCCGGAGTCAGGGACTCACCTTCTCTGAGAAGTTTAACGGTACCCCTTTGAGGTGCAAGGGTTTTTTACTCCAGTGCTTACTTTTTGTTTCACAATAGCCTGCTCTCTACCCAACAGAGAGTAGTCGCATTGATTTTGTTTGATCTCTCCCTAAAGGGAAGGCCCTGGATTGGGCAACTGCAGTCTTCCGTGTTTCCCATGTTTGACTCCTTTTTGCAAAAATTTTAAGAAGATTTTTGAGCACTTGTTGGAGGGACTTAGCCCAGGTAAACAATTACTATCTCTCTCCCAGGTAAAACTAACCACAGCAGAGTATGTATTCAACTTTCGTACACCCGCTGCTCAAATCACATGGGTGGAAGACACGTTGAAACTACCTTTTCAAAAATCTAGGAGTCAACATCAGCCTGACATCAGGATATTACCCTCAATCTAATAGACAGACCGAGCGTCTAAATCAAGAGATCATCAGGTTCCTTCATTCTTACAGTAATCAACGTCAGGCTGATTGGAGCAGGTATCTGATGTGGGCTGAATACGCTCAAAAGTCTTTGGTCAAGCCATCCACTGGAATTACACCATTTAAATGCGTCCTGGGTTTCCAACCTCCATTATTTCCATGGTCGAGGAGCCCACGGATCTCCCAGCAGTAATCGACTGGCTGCGGTGCAGTGAAGTGGTCTGGAAAAGCGAGCACAAGCACTTGCTTCACGCCATCAGATGTCAGACTCAGTAAGCCAACCAACGTTGACGTCTCGGTCATAACTTCTCCCTTGTCAGTGGGTGTGGCTTTGACTTGGGATCTGCGTCTTCGCCTCCCCTGCAAGAATCTCAGTCCTAGGTACATGGGTCCTTTCAATATCCTCAGATAAGTCACTCCTGTTTTGGCTCATTTAGATTTGCCTAATAACTACTGAATTTCTTCTACTTTTCATGTTTCACTGCTTAAGCCCACTGGCTCGTCGGTTGGAGGTACGGAGGGGGGCCTCCGGGAACAGGTGGTGGACGGCAAGGAGGCCTATCGAGTGAATCAACTGTTTAACTCCAGACGCGGGGGCGGCAGGATCCAGTATCTGGTCAACTGGGAGGGGTACGGCCCGGAGGAACGCTCATGG
This sequence comes from Botia almorhae, assembly GCA_036877575.1. Classification (NCBI taxonomy): domain Eukaryota; kingdom Metazoa; phylum Chordata; class Actinopteri; order Cypriniformes; family Botiidae; genus Botia; species Botia almorhae. The sequence goes on from JAZGTJ010001037.1 coordinate 14,250, forward strand.
GTAAATGCATGGGATATCCTGGACCCCATACTTATCGAAGAGTTCCATAGATCCCATCTGGAGAGGCCGGCCCCTCGACCTTGAGGAAGACCCCGGCATCACTTTCCTCCTCGCGTCAGGAGCTGCTCGCGGGGGGGATGCTCGCAATTAAGGTGCCCGCAATGAGAGAGGTCTTTGGGGAGCAATAGACGTCATTGCTCTGTTTGCCGGTGTTTGACCTTTGCCTGTTTTTTGATTACTCTGTGTAATAAAGAGCTGCGCATGGATCCACCTGTTCATAAGTCTTCGTTACAGGAATGCATAAAAGAACATAAAAAGCTTTTTTTAAGGTTAAGGTAGTTTTAATTTCTTGTTAACTGCTTGTAGTAGATAAATGAATATGGCATTTAAACAAAGCTATTTTACTACAACTAAATAAAGAATACTTTTACTGGATATTTACTGGATACTGTTCCTTAATATAGCAAACTCTTTGTGGGCACATAGGGAAATCCTGTTTTTGCTGTGATATGTGCCTCAGCACGTTCACTTTGAAATGTCATACTGTATTTGCAGAAAAATACATTACTATAATACAAAAACTGAGCACCTTGAAGGGTTGGATGTTGAGATGTGGCCTTTTAAAACAGTTTTGAAGTCTATTAAAATTTGTTAGCACTAGTCTCCAAATCTCTCAATGTATATATTGCACTGTATATATTAATAGTTATTGTTTATCATAACATCATAGTCAAATTTAAGTTAGGCAAATGAAACAACACCATAGGGCAGGACCAAACACTTGAAACACTTATGACAAACAGGACCTAAATGATCGTACAATTTTGCGTACAATATCCTGTTTAAAAAATATAAAAAGGACTTCATAAAATGACTTGTTTATATAAGTGTTTCCAAAAATGTTTATAATGTGCTGGTAAGGTAACAAGACATGACACCAAACTGTGCATACTGCAGCAACTCAAAGCTAAATAAGGACATAGCTCCACCAAATCATGTGACATGTCACTTACTGAAATCTATTTGGACAATCCTCTCTGGGCATCCACTGCCATTTTATGGTGACTGGGCTTGATCCTCCACTAGCAGTACATCTAAGTGTAGGGCTACTGCCATACATATGAACATCTCGATCCAAAGGTACTTCTTTCTCCAATATCTTTGGATGATCTGTATATATGAACACAAAATACCAGTGTGAGAACAGTGGAAGAAAGAAAATAATAAGATAAGTAAAGTGGTGACAGTACCATTAACTAAAAGCTGAAATGTTCTTCTTTGCTCTTCCCTGGTGACCTTATTTGTCATGACGACAGTGTAATTTCCAGCATCCTTTTCTGTCACATCATATATGGTGAGAGATCCTCTGGCAGGCTTTATTCTGTACTCATCCTTCCCAGGTATTTGCTGGTCGTTCTTATACCTGAATGTGCAAGAGTGAAAGCAAGTTGAGTTTCACTTGTACTGACGAACCTAATCCATTTTATATCCTGTCTGATCATTCTATTAAATACTGCAAAAGGATCCTAACTCTTCTGATCCCTCATTACACATACAGGTTAATTATTCTAACTGAGAATTCATGGGTTTAATTCCTAATGCTAGATTGATTTTAAGCTCTTAAAAAGCATTTATAATTGTTTTATTTCATGTACATTATGCATACCAAATGCTTCAGTATAATTAAACTGCTATGCAAAATCAGACATTTTTACTTTTTCCCAGTCACTTACCACTTGACAGAGGGCTCCGGATATGCATAGTATTTAACAATGATTTTTGCCTCTTTCTGGCCAGCAGCTGCCTCCACAATTTGAAACATCTGATTGTTCAGTGCAATAAAGGGCTTCTCTGAAAGACCAATAAAAAATATTTATTGAAACATTTTTTATTGAAACAAGTTGCCTTTTAGAACTGAACTTACTGATTGTGCTAAAAGGCCCACAGGTTAAAATCAATAAACTGTACATTTTTAAGATACAGTGCTTGTCCAACTGGTGAGGCTGAAGTTACTGAGATTAGGGACATACCATAGACAATAAGGGAGGCACGTGCATTTTTCTGCATTTGACCGCTAGAGGCTGTGCATTCATACTCTCCTGTGTCATTTATCGTCACATTCTCTATAATGAGGGTATTGGACAGTTCTAAAGAGTTCCACAGCTTTCTCTTGTTGGGTTTGGTCTCATAGCGTGGTCGTGATGTTGAGCTGTTGATACTTCTCTGTAAAAGTGGGGAGAGAAAGTTTGAAATCAGCCAAAAATGTTATTCATAGAATTTCAATGGAATAAAATTAAAGGTTATGGTTAAAATGTCTTATAAATAACACAGATGTGAGCCAAATGATGTGAGCCAGACTGTCTAGATATAAATTCTAAACAGTCATTGTTCAGGTGGCATCACAATTCTAGGCAGATTTATCTAAGTTATTCACAACATGCAAAATATTCATATGTGGTGGTCGAGGTAAACATTGTCATGATTCTGACTTCCAGCAGCTAGTTTCTGTTGTCCAGTGTAGTAAGTCACATGGCATTTATTACTCAAAAGATTACTTGTTCAAAATATTCTGTGGAATATTATGTACTTCCTGGGGGGTCCGGCAACAACCTAATAACTGCTATTGAGGTGAATGAAAATGTTGAGAGATATTATGTATATACTTTGGTGCTTTGGAGATTTGTTTTGTTACAGTTTACAGACATAGGAAGTCGTCTTTATGCTAGGTGAGATCATGCCAAAAATGTGTTAATTGAGTGTAACCTACATTGAACCTAAAACTAATTGGTTACTGACCTTCTCATGAGGGAAGGTCCACTGAAAGTCAATTCCCACATTGAGCTCAGTGTGAGCAGAGCAGTTAAGCACTAGTCTCTCCCCTACCGCCAGCCTCTCCTGAGCTGGGCTCAGGGTGAGGTCATAGATCTTGTATCCTGCGGAAGAGGGAAAGGGGTGTAAGGGACGTGCTGGGTGGAGCATTTTTCTCTTGAGACCAAGGCAGCTGATCTCAAACCACAGTGTTCTACTACAGTTTCAATACAATCTTGTCTCCTCAAAATTTTAATGATTTTATCAATTATCTACAGTTACAAAACTCAAAAACACACAAAGAAACCAATAAAAATGTAAATACCTGAAACAAATAGAAATAGCCTTAAAGTTAATTAACCACAATTATGTTATAGTCTAGCGATTCAAGGATTTAACCTGAGACTGTGATATTAGTGTAGATATTATAAATGAATAGAAATAGCAATGGAGCTGGGGTATAATATAATATACTATAATATAATGTATATTATATTATATGTACAGAACCAAAGGCTGTACATAAACTAATAAAAACTTTTCTTATCCACATTTTAAGGTTATAATATCTGTCTTACCTACAACAGCCACAATGTAAGACGATGATTGATAGGTTTCGTTTTGAATAATGGTTTCACAGTAGACCACACCGGCATAGCTGACCACATGACTATGAAGGATGAAGCCTCTCTTACTGTCCCAGATGACCTCTTTCCCACCAGTGGCTAATTCTTTTACTGGATACCTCTGTTTAAGGCAAACACCATAAACATACCTAACATCATATACTGTAAATGAAATAAAATACAATGTTAATTTGAGTAGAAAGAACAGGTTAAAAAAGACTTTAAATGGTACATTTTATTGTTTTATTTTATAATTATATAATTTTTAGTGAAGTGAAGGTTTTAGGAATGTTCAGTCCAGTTCTTTGTTATTGCTTGGTTATAAGAACATTATCCAAACATTTATTAATTCTCTATAATTTTTTAAACATTCCACTTACAACATAACTTTTTCTTTATGAGGTCTGTGAGGTTAATGCTAAGCTCTGCTTATCCAGTGTTCCAACTTAAATCCATCTTAAATCAGTTTGTAGGATGTATGAACCATTTTAAACCGTATAAACAGTTTTAAAAAAGGTTCTTGAATTTTACAGAATTATTTTTAAGCTTGTACCATTTTTTTCTGTTTCTTTATGGCTGATTAAAAACAAAACAAGGAAACATCTAAATTGGCTTTTGCAATGTTTAAGATCAGCGTTAGTGTGCTGATGACAGTATGGAGTGATCATGTAAACCCAGCATACATATAAAATAGTGTTTGATGTCTGTGTGCATGCATCTGTGCTCACTGTGGTAAAGTATGTGTGTGCATGTTTGTGTACATTTTTGGGGACAGGACAGAATATGTGTGAGTATATACTTACAGTGTAAAGTGTGACGTTTAAGTCCTCCACAGATACTGCACAGGGAATGACCACTCGTTCTCCTTCTCGAATAAACACCACATCAAAATCTTGAGCCATTCGGACAAAAGGCATGCGGTAATCTGTAACCATGAAGACATCTTGTTTAGATTTAACCAGCAACCAGAGATTTTTTAAATGGATGAGATGCATATGAAATGAGGTATCATAATCAATTTTAAAGTTATTTCACTCAGAACAAAATACACATTTTAATTTAAAATTGGGTTGGGAATATGACTGCACTGTTTTTATTGTCAATAAAAACTAAATCTAAACTAAATAAAAATGTTACACTTAGCAAGTAAAAACTACAATATTTTAAAAGAAACTAAATACTACACTAGACTATACTATAAAACATTTTCATGGCTTTTATTTTAGTTTTTGTTTGTAAAATGCACAATACTTCTAAATGTATCTTAAATGTATGAAAATGCCAGTACCTGCCTGATAAAAACGCCATAAGCTTATTTAAATGGTACTGAATCAAGAACTAAACTGACAGGTGAAGCTGAAAAAACAGTAATTAAACTAAATACAAAATGTTAAACTATCATAACTTATGCATGACATCCACATGGTTATAAACATTTAATAAGTGCAATTTATAAAACATGTATACACATGAAATGTTAAAATAAGTATACAAAAACTCAAAACAACCCAGAAACTTCCTATATTTTGTAGGAATGTACATTGTATGTGAAATATTACGGTTGAAAGAGGAAGGAAAACAGGCAGATGACACCAGAACAAGGATATGAAGAATGAAGATAACAGAAAATATGCAATAAACATTTTTTGGTAACATTCCAACTTTCTCTCCTACTTTTATTCACTTTTAATGTTAACAACTTAAGCATGATTGTACATGTAACAGAGTATAATTACAAGGTATGTATTATGTATTATGTATGTATTGTTTTTCTGTGGGTTTTTTTATTATATGTAAAGCTGCTTTGAAACAATGCAACATTGTAAAAAAGCACTACATAAATAAATTTAAATTAAACTGAAGTATTACTGATAAACATACCTTGCACAAAGACATACACTCCTACAGAGGTCTCCCCATCCTCTATAGGCAGATTTTTATAGAAGCAGCGATACTCTCCCGTCTCATTGGCTACTGTCTTCAAGAGGGTGAAAGTGCTACAGAATAGTCCATCACCACTACAATCCAATACTGTGAGGCGGGTTTCAGAATGGGTTAGTTTGTGAGGTGTAGACCATTCCAAAATCTGCCGTCCCCTATGTGATGGGCAAATAAGACATTCAGTGAGTAAACTTACTAAATTACATGTTATCATCTATTTTAATTAAACTATTTGCAAATTGAATATAACCAGTATAATTTTCCTCTTTTTAGATACATAAAGCATAAGAGAGAGAGAGAGAGAGAAGGTAGCTTTAGAGCAATTTTATTCATCTTGACTAGAGACAGTTTACCTGCAAGTGATCTGTAGTGTATCTGAGGCATTGATTTTGAGAGTTTTCTCTGTAAGGTTTAGAGTTGGAGGATCAGGCACAAACCTGAGCTCTGTCGCTGAAAGAAATTATCACACAAAGCCTTCAGAAAAAGCAGCTTATCAGCAAGAAACTATTTACCTAAACACTCACATATACAATCTAAATTGCTAAGCGATTTTGATGAGGGCTTTAATATATTATTTTATATATTATGTTTCTTATTTTGTATATATTTATATATATTCTTTTTCTCACGTGTGTTATTTAGTAGATTAGATTGGACTGGGTATTAAAAGAAATAGTATTTAAAACACAAAATATTTAGAATGTTGTTTAGCAGCTTGGCTGTATATCTTGTTGAACTATATTAAAACTTAAACACGTTGAAAAACAGGTAACTAAGCCACAGACAACACAAAGAGTAAATTAAATACAACTTCTTGAACTATAAATTTGTATCTAGACAAATTTATAGGCTTTTTAGGGTCTCTGTAGTGTCACGCAAACAGAGTTTAGTCCTAATCTCAAAAAAAATCTTAGTTTAGTCCTTAATCTCAAAACAGTTGCCTCTAATCTAATAAAAAATGTGTCTTTAAAATCTGAGGTATATGTTTGTTCATTCTGTAAAAGCACTTGTCAGTGTGTCAGTCTTCATACAAACATATCCAACCCATAGTGAACAGCTAAATGCATGTATAACGCACATACAAAGACTGTGAGTCAGCCATTTTAACAATTGTAATCAGTTAGCTCATCCACCAGGTTTCACCTATTACTTTTGAAACTGGTCAAGGTGATACAGTTCAACTGCAATATTTGCAGTAGGTAACATCTTATATTCAGTCAAGTTTTTAGTTTTTAAGTTTGTTAAAGTGGTTTCCATGTTAAATTATATCGTTTAGGGTTCAAAGAACCCTCTTACGTCACTACATTACTCAACCTGGTCAAAATTACTGCTGGTATCAATACATGAAATAAAAGAGTCAATAGTAAGGGAACAAGAGTGTTTGGGGCCCTAAATGTCTGGCCTGGTCTTGTTAGTAAGAGATGTAAAAGTGTGGCACAGTGCATTGTGGCACAGAGAAGCATAATGTGGGACCCTGGGATATTTTTCCACTGTAGCTGCACAACGAACTGTATGTTTCAAAACAGGAAGCCAGGGCAGATGGGCCAGGCTAAATGATCTTGCACTCCAAAGCCAGAGGAGGGATTCCTGCTCCAGAGGAACCAGCACAGAAAATGCACACACTTTCTTAAGGGCACACAAATACACTCCACGGTGACTGATTTATTCAGCTGTTTTTTTTGGGCACTGAAAGAACAATGGTGGTGAAGGCCCTGATTGCATCTGCTGAATAAGTGTAAAAGGTGGGAATTATAAGATAAGGGCAAGAGAGAATAGGGGAATTTAGTGTGTATAAAAATACTTATCACTAGATCCAGTTTTGATATCCTAAAACTGTAAATTAAAGTTGTATCAATTAAATTTTAACAGTGATGTTGTGAAATTTTGTTGGTTAATGTTCTGCATCATTTATATAATTCTCATTCCTTTAAGCAGAACCTTAAATGGGTTGACAAGCTGATATATAAATAATTAACCTAAATAAACTATACAAAGTTTATACAATGTATAAAGTATACAATGTTAACAACAATAACAACAATTGTTATAAGAATTTACCCAAACTTCTCTTTGTATACCCATTTAACGCACAACTGCACATCTTTTAAATAGAGGCCCACAATTTTACTTAATATCAACTTATTAATATATTTTAATTGAGCTTTTATATAGGATATCATAAATGCTAGACAAATATCAGCAATAGATTTGATTAACAAACTGTGTGATATTTAAACGTTTAATGAGTAGCCTAAGTTGATATTAAAAGTATTGGTATGGGAATAACGATGTCAAAGTGAATTAAATGTTTGGGTCCTACCTATAACCAGGCTGATGGTAAAGAGTATGTCGACGAGAGAACGAACATGAGATGTGTTTGCCATCGCCCGACAGTAACGAAGAACCGTCCCAGTATGAAAACCCCAAATCAAAAGTTTAGGGAAATACAATCCTTAACTCCTCATCACCTTTAAACGGCAATTGTGCTCTTTAAAATATGTTTTGAAAATTCTTAATTCGCAGAAACGAACAAAAAAGAGAAACCCCTGCGTTCCTTTGAAACTGACGTAAACCTGTTGCGCGCTCACTGATGGACTCGCGCTGGACGGATGCGTGACTGGAAGCGAGATAATAGTGGGAAGGACAAGCTATTAAGGGAGGAGCGCAACACTCTTTATATATGAAACTTACTACCTTTTATTTGATTTTTGGGTTCTCATTTATCTAGAGTTGCACGACTAAATAGACAAGCCCATGCACACTGGATGACTATCACAGCTCAATTACTATAAAAGTGTATCTCAACCAAGTGATGCCAGATATGCAGGATGCATAATTTGCACTTAACTAAATACCCTTAATGATGCTTATTTGCACTACATTTACTTAACTGAACTGTATCTAAACTATGTAATCTATATTAAAAATTTATTGTATTTATTTTAGCTGTTACCTTACGACGTGAAAATTGTCAATCTGTGCAGCTATAATGTACGTTTGGACATATATTGACGCGTACCTTTACGCAAGTTATTGCGCACACCATTAATAAACTGTTTCTAAATTCAAAATGTTATTACACAAAGCGTTCCTTGGTGTAATCATACAGGTTCAGGTATATTATTTGTGTCGTGAACGGTGAGGGAAGAACCCAGTCGCAGATCAGCTTTACAAAAAAAATACTTTATTTTAACAAAAACTCCCACGAGGGGGCAAAACAAAAACCAAACAACCAAAACAGGACTAGAAATATAAGCTGTTGAGCTTAAGAAACAGGGCAAGAAACTAGACAAGCAACAACAAACAAACATAAAACAATACACCAGCACAAGACAGCAGACACAAGAGCATTAAATAGGAGAAGCAAACAAGGCATGTAATGAGGGCAGGCAGGTGAGGGGCATGCACAAAAGATTGGATAATTAATGAGGAAACAAAAGGGCCTCAAGACCTGAGAGCACATGGCACAAAGTAAACAAACAATGGCCATGTGCATCCACAGATCACAAAAGACACAGAGCATGAGTCTAGACCCTGACACCAAAAAACAAGACTAGAGTAGAGTCAGGATCCAAACATCATGCTCTGACACTAAACACAAAGGCTTTCAAGATCATGGCATGACAATTTAGATAAAAACCCAAGACAAGGAAGCCAGGACCCTGACAATTTGTTACAAAAGAAACACGGTAGGCAAAGAAAAAGGGCAGAGATGAGGATCCAAATGCAGTTGGTGTTTCTTTAATAGAAAAATCCACTGCAATAAGCACAGAGATTTTTACAAGCAAACATTTAAACAAACAACTACAATTGAACAAACCTAAGTAAAACAGGAGGGCTATATATACTCGGGGGAACGACAAGCTAACAGGTTAACAAGGGGCGGGGCTAGTAATTAGTGGCAAGCCTCTGGAGTGGGAAACACTGGGGTTTAGCTATCTTTTTAGAGTCACCAACTCCCATGTAAGGCTAATTGTTAGTTCAAACCTAGCTCGGGGCTGGTGTAAGACCAGTTATGCTTGGACAGTAAAGCAGTTGTTATTTTTTAATAAAAATCTTAATAGGTAACAAATATGAGACATCGTGGCCAAAAAAGCAATAACAATATTAACTGATTAAAATATATCATTCATGTAAAGCTGCTTTGTAACAATGACATTTTGTAAAAAGCGCTATATAAATAAATTTGACTTGACTTGACTTGACTTGATTCTTGTTTCTAAATGTCAAAAGTAGAGATCTATGACAGACACACAAGCAAACACAAGAGCCAAGAGTGAATTTTGTTTTTTAATTAAATGTCAAACCATGATAACTGATAAAAATGATACAAACCATATAATGGCTTGGGTCTAAACTACTAGCAGTCACACACAGCCTGCTTTTCCAGAGGAATAAGACCCTTTGACCATTCCATTGTCTGTAAACAATCTGGATGGCCATGTTTCCTGTACAGCAGAGTTACAGGACTACAATTACCAATTACAAACAGTGTCTCTTTTTCCCCTCTCTGGAAGTAGGGAGGTTGACTGAATACTGGTAACCTCCCTTGTTTTTCCAGCAAGTAAAGATAGAATGTCCCAGAGAAGTTGCCAGTGGCATATGGGTAAATTGATAAAATAATGTTGAGGGGTTACTTTTTGTTGTGTAAGAGTACGTTTGTATGACACAGGGCATCCCTAGGCAAACATTTACATACATTACATTTATGCATTTGGCAGACATAAAGCGTCTTATCTTATAGTACATTTACAGTAAGATTTTCTTTTTCAAGTTATACATTTTGTCAGTATGTGTGCTCCCCTGGTAATCGAACCCCCAACCTTTGTGCTGCTAATGCAATGCTCTACTAACTGAGCTACAGGGACAGTAAAAATGCAGTTGAAAAGGTCATGATTAGATTTAACCTTTCATTATTCATAAAAATGAGAAAAAAACAATATAAGTTCCTACACTTAAAGAACAATGAAAAGCTGTTAAGAAAATGGTTTAAACATTGCTTGAACAGGTGAGATCAATTCTGAAACAGATTGAAATAGAAAGATTGTCTCTGATTGATTAGATTGTCAACATTTATTGTCAACGTATACATTTCTGTCTAATTTAAACGCCTTTTTTTAACCCAGCAAGTTTATATCTTGGTGTGCACATTTTGTCTCTTTTTGGTTGCTGTTGGTGGGGACCCAATGTGTACTGATGGTCTTATAAAGCCTGAACGATTCAGGTGGGGCTTTGATCAAAAGGGTTAGAGTTTAAGTCTCCAGCCACCACATGTTTCCTGTCCTGGTCATTTCTACTGGGAGTCACAGCATCTAAAACACTTCCCCCTCTGAGCAGGAGATCTGGAAAAAAAGAAACTTCCTATCTTTTAGAACAGAGCTAACTGCAGGCATGGAACAGCCCCCAAAAGAGAAAGCATGTTTTAGTTTGTCCCTTGTATGTGCTATTTTCTAGCATGCCACTCAGCCAAAACCAAACGAATAATAATAGTCATGGATAGATACCAACAGAGATGAAAAGAGTTTTTAAATCTATAAGGTTTATGTAATTGCAGAGTAAACAGGTAAATAGATTTGGCTTGCTGTCCACAATTTCTAATAAATTCCCAATAAATGACTACAGATTCCAGATGTAAGTGTATCATTTTTATAATAATATTCATAATATGTATTTTAATTGGTTATTTTGCAATATAACATATATATATTGTTTTCCACACTTTTTTCTTATTTTTAACTATGATTTTGACAAGAATACCCCACTGTGGTGTCCCACATCCCAATGGCCCTGGCCAAGGTGTGCCAGTTCCTGTTCTGTCATTAGTGCTGGATACTGGAAAAGAAAACACAGGTGAAACCGTGGAAAATAAACCCACAGCCAGCCAGCACAAGACAACAGAATAAGAGAGCAATGTACTTTAAGCACATTATAACTTAAAAACTGAGAAACTTAGCATATTCTTAAATGCACAGTATTATGATAGTGTTTTTGGTTTTATGAGTTGTTTAAAGCCATTGTGGAGAAATACTACATTACACCTAATTCATAATAGATCACTAAGCTAAAATATGAAACAAGTCTGCATCTTGCCGGTCGATTCCTATATCTTCAGAACCCCATGTAATAACATTTATATGGATAGTTCACCCTAAAATAATTTTTTCCCTCCCTCATTTACTCATCTTCATGTCATTCCAAACCTATGTTTATTTTTTCTGTGAAACAAAAAAGAAAATATTTTGTGAAATGTCCCAGTGGTTTTGTGTCCATACAATGATCAATGAATATATGCAAAATATATGAATATATCAACATACTTTAGAATATCTTTTTTGTGTTATCCAAAAGCAAAAAAGTCATACCAGTTTTGAATTGGTTGGTGGCACTATTTTGATGTGACTTACAGTAGTCATATCAATGTCTTTAGCCGCCACACCAAACATAGTTGCCAAGTTTGATGTAAGTCAGTCAATGCATGCTGTAGATATTACAGACTTCCTGTTTCCATATTTTACTGCCTCGCCTCAACATCATTCGAGATATTAAAAATCTCTTCCCTATTATTCAAGCAAGCGCTCACCGGCAGAACGCAACTATTATGTTGGAAATAGAGAAATACTAGCCATTAAGCTAGCTTTGGAGGAGTGGCGATATTGGCTAGAGGGAGCTATTCATCCATTTACCGTCTTAACTGACCACAAGAACCCGGAATACCTTTGTTTAGCCAAAAGACTTAACCCCATGCAGGCTAGGTGGGCCCTCTTTTTTACACGTTTCAAATTTATGGTGACTTACCGCCTGGTTCCAAGAACACCAAGGCAGATTCTCTCTCTCGTCAGGCTGAGGAAGCACCAGTCTCTACCAATCAGGAGAATATTCTCCCAGAGAGACTGCTAGTAGCTCCTATCCCATGGGACATTATTACGGAAAATTACTCCCCGAACCTTTACGTAAACGACTCATCTATCTGGTCCATGAGACACCTAGTTCTAGGCACCCAGTTATATCTGCAACCATGCAACTCCTCTTTAAACACTTGGGTGTCAATATAAGTCTAACCTCCAGATACCATCCCCAATCAACGGACAAACTGAACATTTAAACCAGCAAATCATTCGCTTTTTACGCTCCTATTGTCAACAGCATCAGATGGACTGGAGCCAATTTCTAATGTGGGCTGAGTATGGCCAAAACTCCCTGATAAAACCGTCTACTGGTATGACCCCATTCATGTGTGTTTTAGGTTTTCAACCACCTGGTGGTTTATCTCCTGGTCCGGCGAACCTACTGATCTCCCCTAAGTAACTGACTAGCTGCAACGAAGAGAAGAGGTCTGGAATGGAGCCCACACTCACCTTCTACATGCCGTAAAATGTCAGACTCACCACGCCAACCTACATCGGCGACCCGGTCCTACCTATGCCCCAGGCCATTGGTTATGGTTATCCACTCAAGACCTCAGACTTAAAGTGCTCTGCAAGAAACTCAACCTCAGATATGTCGGTCCATTCAAAATTCTTAGACAGATTACTCCAGTTTCATTTTATTTAGACCTGATTTTATTTTATTTAGACCTGCCTGCTAACTACCGTATTTTTCCTACCTTTCACATGTCACTCCTGAAACCAGCTGGGAGCTTGGTTGGAGAGTCGGAGGAAGGACCCAGAGAACAAACTCCACCCCCCCACCCCCCGATTCTGGTCGACAGCGAGGAGGCATACAGAGTACATGAGTTGACATGACTCCAGAGGCGTTCTCCAGTATCTGGTAGACTGCGAAGGGTACGGTCCGGAGGAATGGTCCTGGGTCAACGCAGGAGACATCCTGGACCCCACGCTAACAGTAGAGTTTCACAGGACACATTTAGGAAAACCGGCCACCCTGTGGTAGACCTCGGCACCATTTTCCTCCTCCCAGCGCCACCAGAGGGGATCCTCACCTGAATTCTAACCCGTTTTCATGTGCACTTAATTTCCCATAATGCTGCATACCTGGGACTAATTACTTCCGGCTCTGCACCTGATCCCAATTACCACACCCTACTTAGGCCAGTCTCAGTCTGCTACTCTCTGCGAAGTCTTGATTTGCCCCGGCTATTATTATAAGTATATATAAGTTTTCTTCATTGCATTCTGGTTTATTTTGTGTATGTTCTTGGACTGTTATCATTTTTGCCTGTTTGCCGCCTGCCCTGACCTCTGGACTGTGATTATTACCTGTGAATGTTTTCTGCCTGCCCTTACCCTTGCCTGTTTTACAATTTTGCCTAGCCCTGTCTCCTTTGTGCTTTGTTCGCCGGTGATTGACCTTTGCTTGTTGATGGATCCTAACACTTCTGACTCTTTACTACAGTTAAAATTTGGGTAGGATGTTGCTTTTCCTGCTCTTTTTCATACATACGTAAATAGTGACCAGGGCATGACAAAAATGCAAAAGGTGCTGCATCCCAAAAATGGCAAATTTGATATTAAAAATGGCAGGATACATCTGTATATGACAAAACTGAATTTACACAAATTGTGGATAAACATTTTGCATAAACAGTTCTTTTAACTTCCCAGTGGGCCCTTCAAAGACAGATTAAGCAACAGAAATTAGAAGCAATAAACAGATTTACAAGGTGTGTGTGGAGCATTAGGGAAAATACATAAAGAACAATGAAAAATAAGGTATTGTAGAAAATGTGGTACCTGTGTGTGTTCTGGTGTATGGGGATCTTAAAACGGAAGATCTAGTGGAGGTCACAGAGAAATGGGTGGGGAGACAGTGTGGATGGATAGACAGGGGATAAAATGATGAAAAACGGGAGGAGGGACAATGATAGTGTCAGAAGGGAACCTAATAAGGTTCCAGCACCGGAAACAATGCACACATCCTTAGATAGAAAACTCTCTTCTATAAGGCATCCTGGAGTCTCAAATACTTCAGAAGTTGTAGCTTACATGTCTGTTTTATACACACACACACACCTGTTGAAAATCTTATGATAAAATTTTATTATTAAACCCATTAAGGTTTTTTTTATTTCTTAATAAATGTATTTATTAATACATTTCTGCTCTAAAAACTTTGTAATAAAGTTAAGGGTAACACTTTACAATAAGGTTTAATTTGTTAACGTGAGTTAATTACCCTGGTTAACGAACTAAAAATTAACAATACTTATACAACCTTATTAATCTTACTTCATGTTAATTTTAACATTTAGGCCTACTAATACTTTATATTTTAAATCAAACTTTACCCCTTAATTGTCAGGAACACAGGAGGGTAAAAACCCAGTTGACGACAACTTAGATAAAATGGTACTTTTATTTTAAATCAAAACTCCATTGAGCGGGGGAAACAAGAAACAAAAACAAACTAGAAAATGCAGAACTGGATAATCAAGACTAGACTTGATTAACTAACTCAAAACAAATCTAGAAACAGTAAAATTAACCAAAACACAAGCTAGAAACTGGGATCAAAAACACAGGAATCAGAAACAAGGGAATCAGAAAACAAGTTGCAACAAACTGGCACAAAACAGCAAACAGGGCATTAAATAGGAAAGGAAAACAAGGCAGGTAACAAGGGCAAGAACTGATAATCAGATAATTAACAAAGAAACAAAGAGGACGGGGCCGAGACACAGAAACCGGAGAGCACATGGCAAATATAAACAAACAAAGGCCATGTGCTTCCACAGAAGACAAAGACACGGAGCATGAGTCTAGATCCTGACTCCAAGAAACAAAAACCAAGACTAGGATTGAGTCAGGATCCAAACATCATGCTCTGACACAGAACACAGGGGTTGTCAGGATCCCGGCAAGAGAACCTAAGAAACACTCAAGACAAAAAGCCAGGACCCTGACATTAATAGCTTACAGATTATTTAATGCACAATGAACTAGAAATTATTAGATGTTTTCCAAAATTTGAAAAGTTCAAGCAGTGTCCAGAATTTCTACGATTATGTGTGTAACATTTAAGTGATTACTGTTACATGCACGAAATCTAGCCACAGGGGTCACACGCCAGTGACTTCTGTGCCAGTCCCAAGCCTGGATAAATAGAGAGGGTTGTGTCAGGAAGGGCATCTAACGTAAAACTTTGCCAAATCTAAATATAATAATAATTGGGCTACTGTTGGTCAAAGGAAGAGAGGACGTGTGAATAGACAGAAAGAGAGGAAAGGCAAGAGTGTAGGACTGAGAATAGGGACGCTGAATGTTGGGACAATGACAGGGAGGGAGCTGGTTGATATGGTGGAGAGAAGAAAGGTAGATATATTGTGTGTACAGGAGACCGGGTGGAAGTGTAGCAAGACCCGTAGTATTGGATCAGGATTCAAGATGTTGTATCATGGTGTGGATAGGGAAAAAATGGGGTAGGAGTGATCCTTAAAGAGGGGTTTGTGAAGAATGTTCTGGAGGTAAAAAGAGTGTCAGACAGGGTGGTGAGTCTGAAGTTAGAAATTGAAGGGATGATGGTGAATGTTACGCCCCATAAGTAGGTTGTGAGTTAGCAGAGAAAGAGAGGTTCTGGCATGAGTTAGATGAGGTAATGGTGAGTATTCCCAGAGGAGAGAGTAGTGATAGGTGCAGACTTAAATGGACATGTTAGTGAGGGGAACAGAAGTGATGAGGAAGTGTTGGGCAGGTTTGGAGTCAGGGAAAGGACAGATGATAGTAGACTTTGCTTACAGGATGGAGATGGCTGTGGTAAATACTTTTTTCCAGAAGAGAGAGGAGCATATAGTGACCTATAAGAGTGGAGGAAGGAGCACACAGGTAGATTACATCTTATGTAGACAAAGCGATCTGAAAGAGATTAGTGACTGTAAAGTTGTGGTGGGAGAGAGTGTAGCCAGACAGCATAGAATGGTGGTGTGTAGAATGAAGATGTTGGTCTGGACGAAGAAGAGATCAAAGGTAGAGAAGAAAACCAAATGGTGGAAGCTGAAAAAGGAAGAATACTGTGAAAAATTTAGACAGGAGTTGAAACAGGCTCTGGGCGGTCAGCTAGTGTTTTTAGATAAATGGCAAACTATAGCAGAAGTGATCAGGGAGACAGAAAGAAAGGTGCTATGTGTTATATGGAAGGAGGAAAAAAGGTAAGGAGACTTGGTGGTGGAATAAGGAAGTCCAGGATAGTATACAGAGGAAGAGGTTTGCCAAGAAGAAGTGGGACATGGAAAAGACTGAGGAAAGTAGACAGGAATACAAGGATTTGTGGCACAGAGTGAAGAGGGAAGTGGCTAAGGCAAAGCAGAAGGCATATGATGAGTGTACACTAGGTTAGGCACTAGAGAAGAAGAGAAGGACTTGTACAGGTTAGCAAGGCAGAGGGCTCAAGATGGGAAGGATGTGCAGCAGGTTAGGGTTATTAAGGATCGCGATGGAAAGGTGCTTACAAGTGAGGAGAGTGTACCCCAGCAGTGAACCCCGAGTTCCCCATTTAGATGTTTAGTTTGTTGGTAATTGTTTGTGTTTTGGATTATTGTGTATGCTTTCGGTTTCTTGTTTCCCTGTATGGTTTCTCATTTAGATGTTTAGTTGTCGGTAATTGTTTGTGTTTTGGATTATTGTGTATGCTTTCGGTTTCTTGTTTCCCTGTATGCTATTGGACTATTTGGATTATTTTCGCTACTGTACGCCTGTTGTTGCCTTTGCTATTATTTAAACGGTTAGTGTTTGTTTGTTTTTTATCATTAAATTATTAAATACCTTTTGCTATTTATCCCCACGTCCTGCTCCTTCGTCCTAGTTCCACGAATGCTAACCGTAACAATTACAATATCTGCAGCCTCCCTAATTGTGTAATGGGCATTTATGTAACATTGTGTTCCCTTTCAGTCAGTCACGTTCGACGTTACGTCAACTGACTGACGTATGGGGTTTGCTTGAGAGCCCTATCACCTTTGCGTAGAAAAAAACGCGCCAATGAGCATTGGGCAAAAGCGCTCGCTTTTATTCAGGTTCTTGCTGAGGAGCCGAGATCGGCTGAGTCAGTGAGTCAGGCTTGCGGCCGGGAGACGTAACGTCTGTGTTCCCTCTTTCAGGGAACGGGGGTTACATATGTAACCAGGACGTTTTTTAGACTTGTTTACTATGAGATTATGTCTCCCTCAATTTTGAAAAAAAAAAAAGATTCACAGCTGGCTCCCTTAATGTGCATATAGTCTTAGGGTTCCTGTTTGAGTTGACTGAAGATGAGCCCAAATAAACAAAAACGTTGCTTTGATGTGTGCAGACCCATGAACTAACACCATACTGCTCGAGATCATGTATGCAACCCAGAACCAAATGACCACGCTTTGAACACTGAAAGGATTGCAAAGAGGATGTAAATGCATCTGGGTGTGTTGTTATTGAGTGTTCAAAGGGTGAAATTAAGTAGATGATAATAAAACAAGTCTTATTAACAATTACCATAAGAATGTAAACAAGAATGTGTAAAATTTGGTTTCTTAAAACGTAGTTACGCAGGAACTAATGCAAAACAAATGTTAGTTCTACATTAACACTGTAGTCACTACTGATTAACCTACTAACAGTAGGTAATAGCATACTAATGCTTGGGGTAATTAACAACTAGTTACTTATTACTTAATAGTCTTTATTAACTACTAAATGCTGTATGAGGCTTATTTCAAATATGGATTATTTTCTCTTTACCAGTCAAATACAAATAATTACCAAAAATGGGTTCATATATGATCTTTTTATTATTAATAATACAACGTTAACAAATATTGCTTACTTTCAGGAGGCTGGTCAGGGTGCTTAGAACCTTTTATGTTGCCTTTTATTCACACTGATATGACTAAATACGTTTTTACGAATAAATTTTTTAATTTCCATATTGCCATATCAATTATGTGAATCTATTGTGCTCTTTACCTAAAGAAACAGAAATACGCTCATTTTAAACGCTGCATTGTCACTTATGCTGTTGTAATGAAAGTGATGCTTTTTATGTCAATCTATGTTCAAGCTCTTAACTGTTTATTAATACGGTAAAGTTATTAAAAATGTCTATTATCATGAGCCTTGTGTTCTTACATAATTACGAAGAAGTTACCATGATCTTCACTACCGTTCCATATTAAAAGTAATTCCTTAAGAGAGGTGTGGTAAAGCCACAGTAATAACTAACTTGTTACCATGATTTTCACTTTAGAATACTGTTCCAGATAATAAGTAATGCAACTAGTAAGTGTATGCAACTAGTTTGATCATTTCCATTATATTTTTTTTTTATTTATAGACATTTGTATACAAAATTCAAAAACATATTTTATTGAGTCAGAGTTTGTTTGTTTTTGACCACTAAATTGTCACATCCCATGAGATATACTGTGCAAATAAAAACATCCCTACAGAAAAACTTACGAAGTGGTTAAAACGTTGCCCATCTTAATCAGTGAACCAATTTATTTGAATAAGTCCTGATATATTTTACTTGCTGCCCCCCAGTGTTCACATGTAGAACTTGGATATATTTAAAACTCTCATAAATGCTAACATTTTCATTATCTTTATAAAAGGACATAAATTTTAATCAGAAAATGTTTTTCATTCTGGATTTTTCTTGGTTTGATCACACTGCCTGACCATAATAAGCATGGGGTAAATTGCTGTAAATGGAACCTAGAGTGTCGAGTATTTGCTTTCCTCCGGTGTTTTTAGACGAGCGGACGATTTATGATGCAGTGATGCTTGATATCCCCATGGTTAATATTCTATGGTTTTTGATAGCCTTATGTTTTAAGGTAGCTTTTTGCCTGTATAGGTTTTCATCAAAACTGCCTCGTAAATTTGATCACGTGTTTCAGGATTTAATTCGATATGGAAAAACCAAAGAACACATTAATCGCCCAAGGTGGCAGTTCGTTTTTGACGTGCCTAAGAGGTGATTAGGGTTTATGCCTAAAGTAAATTTGTGTCACATATTTGGGTTTCTGCAAGTGAATGCGGCTTTGTGTTTTTGTTCAAGGATATTTTTCTCTGTTGTTTGATAGCTATTTCTATCACTTCTATGCGGTTTCTGTCGTGTGGAACGGACTCCTCTTACTGTTCTCTTTCCGGTCTGTCGTCATGGGCGAGGCGTTCCCTGATTGGCTGATTGGCTCACTTTGGTGTTTGACTGGCAAGCCAAGGACTGCTTGGAACGGTAGTTTAAATGCCAAACCCTGATTGGAAACTCACCAGCCACTGCTGTCATTAAAAAACACAAATGGATATCTAAATGTCAAATTAACAATTTTTTTACATGTGATTTTCAGAGTTACAGCCGTCTGTTCTGCTTTTACAAGTGCTACTATGGGTCCATTCCCTTAGACGGCTATTGGAGTGCCTGTTTATCAGCATATTTTCTAACAGTGTGATCCATATAGTACAGTATGCTTTTGGTTTGAGCTACTACATACTTCTTGGACTAACTGCCCTGTGTGTAAATGCCTCTCCAGCACAAGAAGGTTAGTACAGTTTTCATGTTTCTATTCTACCATATTGTGTTTTGTCTACAATGCACCTGCTGAACATTGCAATCCAGATATATCTAGATGATTGATATATCTTTGAATTTTGCTAGCAGTGTTGTTTTTTTATTTTGTGTTCCTTCCCATTGTCAGGGGCTCCAGTATTTTATCAGCTTATGTGGCATCATGTTATTGGGACTTTTCTTTTTATCTGGGCATCGTTACTCCACCACCGGTCCCTCTCCCTGCTGGCCAAGCTAAGAACTGACGGTTCAGGTAAATAGCCTTGAGTACCCTGGGAGAAGAATAAAACCGTCCAACAATTTTAGGTTGCAGCTAATTTTAATTATTCTGCTACCCTTTAACTATAAATCTGTTTAAAACCTGTTTAACTGTTGTTGGTAATATTTCCCTGTTTATATTTACAAAATAGATTAAATGAAATGTTGAAATGTGAAATGAAATGTGTTACAACCAAAAAAATGTATAATGTGACTACCAAATTGTTACACATATTTGTAAGTACAAGACAACACAACTACAATTTAACTGTTACTCCCTCTGTTTTTTTAAATATAGGTAAGGTAGAAACCTTGGCCCACAAGATTCCATATGGGGGTTGGTTTGAGTGGGTCTCCTGTCCACATTACCTGGCTGAGCTTCTGATTTACACTGCCATGAGTGTTTGTTGTGGTTGTAGTTCATTAACCTGGTGGCTGGTGGTACTGTATGTACTCTGTAACCAGGCACTGGCTGCCCAGCTCTGTCATGATTACTACAGGAGCAAGTTTGAAATGTATCCAAGTCACCGAAAAGCTTTTATTCCCTTTATTTTATAATTTTTATGTAATAAGCACTTTGATATGGAAATAAGAAATAAATGAATAAACTGTTGAGTGAACAAAAACCTCTTATTTAAGGGAGAAAGCTGAACTGCGTATTACCACACAACCAGTCTGAATGGAAGGTGATGGAAACAAACACAACATGTGTTAAATTACTGTTGCCCTGACAGCCTGACCTCAGAAGGCGATTAACAACAGTGTTTGGACAGCAAGTTACTGTATCATTATTGATAAGCACAATGTGTTTCACTCACCATAGCAGTCCCTCGCTTCAAATAATGGTCTGATTATGTGGTATGCTATGGTTGTTTTACAACAGCCCTCATTTAAATGGCATCTTGGTCTTGTACTATGCGCAACTAACTCTCTTCTCAAGACAGCGGTTTTCCTGTGGGTGTTCACAGAGTGCCCTGTATTCTTAGCTTGTCCCCTTTAACTTTATAGGTGATGATAAGATAAGATTTGCATGGCTGTTTGTGTTTCTTCACAATATTAATCACTGAGGGGCATTTCTCTTTTACAGAGCTCACATGGCATATGCTGATTGTGTTGTGCTGCTGTGCAGAGAGACCTGTGGTTAAGACCTGTCTTAAGAAGCTCTCTTAGTGTTTAGTGCCATCCTGGTGGTGTCTCTTTTCTTCGCACTTTTTCCAGCATACTTGCGTTGAGCCTGGCAAAACACGACCCTGTTGCAAGTGTCGTTGTCCAGGTAGCGCAGCATAAAGTGCTCTGCCCTCTGTCTTTCTATCTAATAAATGGTGTTCTTATGCGGGCAGAGTGGATTGTGTGTCAAACACCACATGCGCTTGTTATGCGCTTCAGTCTCGGTGTAGACTGCCTGCTTCTTGATGTGGGGAAAATCCACAAACTCTTTGCAAACGCACAGTGGAGGTGGTCTTCACTATGAAAATAGGGAGGCTTTTACAGCTGATTCTTTTCTTGTTCCGAGGAAACAAGGATGTGCATTTCAATGTTAGATAACCCTAATACCAGGCACTGTCTGCATTTACACTTCAACAGGAATGTACTCCCTTTGATCTGTCACTGGCCCAGCATTCTTAAGCGAATGCATAATGCCTCTGTCTCTCTATGAGGGGGCAAGACACGCATACTCAGTCCTTTAGATGACCGGCTGGTCATAGCCCATTCAGTGAATATGCTCGGCAGCCACAAGCACAGTCTATCAGACCATCTGCAGCTTAGGTCTTTCTTTTCTGTGCTTCCAGAAGAGCATGTTGTGTCTCAGACACCTATCTCAGGTGCACTCTTGGGTCGAACCTCTGCTTAAGCTTTTCCTACTATGTTAGTGGCATGGGCATCTGAAGGCGCTAAGGCCCTGCTGAGGCAGGTATAAGTGGGAGGGCTATCACAACAGGTGTGTCGACAATGGCCTGGTGAGCCCTTGGCTAAGGGCTAAGGTCATGCTCAGGCTCTTGGTCATGCGACACCATGTTGTGATGCATATACAGAAGTAGTATTTTGCCGTCATCTCTATCAGAGCATGTCCCCGGCCACTTGCGCTGCAGCGTGGATATGCACTTGGATATTACCCTCAGAGAGTGGAGACTACGTTCAGAACAGTGGTTTATATGGCTGCCCAGCATCGTGAAGCATGCATATATAAAGTAGTTGCAGGGGGACCCTGCATACTAGATTCCTTAGTGCAGCATGTTAAGAATGCATTTAATGAGACATGAGCTCCTTTACGAGGTGCTTGTAGGCTTGTGAAGGGGCAATCTTTGTCTCACAGTGTTTCAACCATTTGACCATGACAGCAGCATTACATGGCAGCATTACATGTTTTTGCAGGCAGAACTGTAACTGTAACGCCACGCTTAAACCAGTGTGAAATTATGAGCATGGTCACTCTCAATGCTGTTTGGAGTACAAGTTATAACTTAGCAGCTTCCTGTTTAAGAATCAGTCAGGAGAACTCAGGCAGTCAGCTAGAGCCATGCTTGATTCAGGTTGACACACTATATCAAGCACTTTGGTGCAACTGAAGTGCCCTTGAGCAAGGCACCTAACCCCCAATTGCTCCCCGGGCACAGTAACGTGCTGCCCACTGCTCCGGTTGTGCGCGCGTGTTCATGACTTGCAGTGTGTGTTCACTCCTCACCAGTGATGGGTTAAATGCAGAGGTCACATTTCAGGTATGAGTTATCATATTCGAATAGGTCACTTTCATGAAGCAACATCTCCGGTTCATGTTTTAATAACATGTTCATGTAATCTTAAAGTTAAAGTGTGTCATTTAATGAAATAGAAGTGAAAATAATATATAGCCCACTTTTTTGGTATTTCTGGTTTCTGGCTGCTACATTTCAATACAAACATTTAAATGCAAACACTGCATACACGTCAATATGGCAAGCAGCAAGTATCTGACTTGGCGGATCAATTTTGATCTAAATCTTCTGGCCATCTAATGGCCAAAAGTGATTATAAAAAAGTGTATGTCTCCCAAAGCCTAAAAATGACCCACATTATAAATAACATTAAATACATTTATATAGTATACTTTTAAATCATTTATATTTCCTTTTCAGCAAGACAAAAAGAACATTGATGAGGATTCAGTGGACATAATCAAAGGGCTTCAGAGCATTTGTAAAGAAGCTTGACCCAAATCATTCCAATATTATTTTTCCCCTGACTGATAACACTGTCCTTTTACTTGACCTGATCGGTATAATAAATAGGTTTAATGGTAAACATGTTTGAAACCATTAAAAAGGGACAGTGATAGTTCATTTTGTGTTAACTGTCTGATTAGTCTTGAAGTAAACTAAAAACACAGAATACAATGGCTAATATTTAATGGTATTTAATGTTTTATAATTCTAGAAACATTTTTGTCACGTTTTTTTGTAAAGTATGTCAGGTCTGGCCGGAATTATAGCTGCTTTTACAACTGTTTTACCAGCAGGTGTCGCCAGCATGTGATGTGTCGATGTGTTTTAATTAAATTAATATAAAAGATAATAATAATTTATAAATAAAAATATGTATTATTTTGCTGGCTTCAGATTTCAAACAATTAAGTTACAATCACATTTTTAGAGCCTAATATCGCTGCATGCCTAATACAGCTCTTTTATAATAAGCAGATTTAAATCAAATCTTATATTAAGGCACGCCATTAATGTTGTTCCTCGCGAAATTAAAGTTGACCAGCATGCTTCCGTCAATGGTAGATTA
The DNA here is from genome assembly GCA_036877575.1 of Botia almorhae. Classification (NCBI taxonomy): domain Eukaryota; kingdom Metazoa; phylum Chordata; class Actinopteri; order Cypriniformes; family Botiidae; genus Botia; species Botia almorhae. The sequence goes on from JAZGTJ010001037.1 coordinate 38,141, forward strand.
GCTGAATTTTCTATCTGCCATATTAATAGAATCTCTTATTGGTTCAATTGATAAAAAGCTTCGTTTCTCCTTTCGCTACTTGCAACTCTACCTAACCCAAAGGCGTTCTTTTATACGTCATAGGGACCGACGTTTTGCGACCAATAGTAACGTACGAATTCAGAGACGTGTGGTTCTTCAGTATACGTTGATCCCTTAACTGGCCAATCACGGTTAGATTTAAAACAACAAGTTTTTAAGTTTCCTGCACATTAGCGCTCCGTAAAGATGTTTATCGTGGGCTAGCAAGACTTTAACAAGAAACCACGGATGTATATAATTTTAACATTTACTTGCTTGATTTGCAGTGTAATACCATAAAAGAAGCCGCGTAAGCAAGCCCTTAAGATGCCTTTCCGGGCCGGTGAACGGCATGCCGGTGGTAGTTTAATATGTTTTCTTATTCTGACGAACGTCGTGTTGTTCTCAGCTGGAGTTACCGCAACTCAGGAAGAGAATGGAGTGGTTAATGAGGAACACCCCGTGGAGGTAAATGTCCAAACATTTATTATGCAGTTTTCTGTGATTTAACACGCGTGTAGATAAAAGCACCAACTAGCACAACTAGTTCTAGACGTAGAAATAAACTACGTCTAGAGTAACCTGAAAGCAGGACAGCGTATCTCGATCATGGGAAACTAGTTTTATTGTACTTACTGTGTTATATTATATCAGGCTGATCACTTACAGCACTTACTAATCAGTTTGGAAGAAATCAGCTTTTTTTACCACCAGTGGTCGCAAACAGCAGTGGAGATGTTTGAGAGTCTGCTGTAGACAGTTACCCTTGTCATACCCCTGTTTTGATGTATTTGCCTATATGTATGTTTATCTTTTTGATGTAGGTTATCATCTTGATGAGCAAAACCTAACATCTATCTATCCATTTATTTATTCATTCATTCATTCATGCATACATACCCATCAAACGTATTATCAGACGCATGCTAATTGGTTGAAATATAAGCCTCAACCTTTGCTTGAACCTTCGCTAAAATGATGTATAGGACCAGCAGTTACAAGTTAACTCTTTGTTGTCTATGCAATGTGGTATTAAAATAAAAATATTGTCTCAGGTAACGAGATGAGATCAGATCATCCGCTTTAATTCAACGGACATCGTAAATAGCACGTGTTTGACTAGGTAACCTGGTGGCCTTAAGCTAGAGGTTTACTCAAAGCCTGTGAGAAAGAAAGTGGTTTTTAGAAAGCTCAACATTCTTGATTAATTCTTCACAGCACTGTGCCTAACTTGCTTCAGGCAAACTGTTTCAGATAAATGGTCCTACTAATTTACATTTTATTTTGATAGTGTTTGAATTATTTAAACATGTTGTGGCCTAATTGTAGTGTACTCCCAAGTTTTACATATACAACAACCAAATTTTAACTCAAGGGACACGTTGCAGTGCCACATTGATTTATTCGTTTTCTAAATAATTGTCAAGTTAATTATCAATTCTTAGTTGCGGTATTGTTATAGCTGACTAATGCACTTTTGCCCAAGAATCAGTGATCCACATATTAGTATTTCATTGTACACATTTTGGGGAACACCCATTTTACATAAAAAAAACACAACTGCCCTGACACACAAATATCTGGATGAGTTTAAGTGTTTTAAATAATATGTTTGCTAACTTTAACACAAATGGGAGTTACTGTAGTGTTCTGTTGTTGATTTTTTTTCTGTGAAAATTACCCTGCTTGTGAAGAATTTTAGTTATCACTGTTTCTAATAATAAATTGAACCTATTTCCAGCTCGAAAAGGCCTTCACCGGTCACGCACCTGGCCCACCGGTTGATGTTGATGAACTTAATAAAGGAAACCTGGGCTTCATTCATGCTTTCGTGGCAGCCATTTCCGTTATTATTGTCTCTGAATTGGGAGACAAGACATTCTTCATCGCAGCCATTATGGCCATGCGCTACAATCGCCTTACTGTTTTGGCCGGCGCTATGTTGGCTTTGGGGCTCATGACGTGTCTGTCAGGTTGGTAAAACTTTTTGTCATGTTCAGATAAGCTTCCGATAAACCACACCCAACACTTTCCATGAAGGCAATACACCTCAGTGTTATAACTTTGACATAATTTGAGCTGATATTCAGTTGTTTTTGTAATAAAGTCATGCTTCACAGTTTGGTAAACATATATTTAGTTTAACCTCCAGAGGTAGTTGATTGAAGTTTGAAAATAAAGCTGGTCATTTTGGTTTCCAGAGGTGATTAAAGTTTTATCTTCTGTTTACCAAAGCTTTCCATGACGTAATTCGGTCTTGCTAGCCTGACAAATAGCTTAATTGAATATTAATCTATAATATTTTAATGCTTTATTTAGAGATTGTCAGTATCACACAAGTTTTGTTTCATATGATTTTATGTGCTAAATATCTGCATGAGGTTTTATTCTTTTTCTTCGTTTTCTTGCCTGTCATTTAGATTCTCTGGGTTTCTGGTCACATCTTTTATTTCTTTTTCTGCTTCTGTGCATACAATGCAAACAATGACAATGAAAGTAAGAGATTCACAGGAAGTAATTCACCATGCAAATTCAATGGTAACCCAGCCAAAACAATGTCCAGCCATAGTACAATTTGATAACAGGCTTGTTTTGTCTAAACTGCTTTATAAATGCCTTACCTTTTGCTTAAACAGTCAAATGTATCTTGTTAAATGTATCTGTATACTTGGTATAGGGAAAAAATAAATGTATGGGTATATATCAACCAAATGTGTAAAATCAAATTTTGGAAATTCCCCAGCTGAGTTGTTTATGAAATGCCATTAATGAATGGTTACGGAGTAATCCACCCATTTGTATTTTTCACCTGGAATTTAGAGCTATATTAGAGTGTTTAAAATGACTTAAGACAGAAACCAGCATCATCATTTTATATTTACACAGATATTTGCAGATCTAGTAGTAAAATCTGTTCATTTCCTTCAGCAATTCTTATATGCCAGTAATACTTGAGTTACATGCCTGTAAAGACATATTAGAGATTATTTAATGTCCTTTTAGACATTTTTAAGCAACATTTCTTTTGGGAGCTACACAAGGCACAACATTGTTCAGTCACAAAAATATGGGGATCTAAATGTGCCTCCATGAGTAAACTGCTAAATTGTACATTGTAAAAGCCAAATGTGGGTCGCATTTCAAAAATCTAAATTTTTTGTTTTAAGGAGGAATGTCTGAAGAACAAATAATGTTGAGTCCAAAAATGTATTTTTTTTTCTTGTATCAAAACAACTGCATTGTACATTTTTTATATTTTTTATTTCTAATATGGCTTCAAATTTTAGGTGAGAATTGTCACTTTGACCCCCTTCTACAAATTAGTGAATTACTCTGTAACTATTTTTTATATATATAGTTATATAAATATGTCATTATGTATGTCTTAACAGATATATCCTTTAATGTGTTAACAGTGAGTGTTTTTCTGATGTGTCTAATTCTCTGAATGCATAAAGGACCTATGACACATCTATTTTCCCATTAGTCCTTTTCGGTTATGCCACCACTATTATACCTCGGATCTACACCTACTACATCTCAACAGTTCTGTTTGCCATCTTTGGTGTGAGGATGCTGAGAGAGGGACTAAGGATGAGTCCTGATGAAGGTCAGGAAGAGTTGGAGGAGGTGCAGGCCGAGATCAAGAAAAAGGATGAGGAGGTGTGAAGACACAGACTTGTTATTCAATAGTTTTGTAATTGAAGTGTATGGCTATATAACACCCCATGCATTATTTAAACATCTTGTCTGACACCCAGTTGGCTAATGATGATGATTCTGACCTGCAGCTTCAACGCTACAAGCTGGCCAATGGTGCGTCTGATGTTGAAGCAGGGGTGGCTGTGACCATGTTGCCTCAGAGGAAGTGGCACAGCGTGATCTCACCCATATTCATTCAGGCACTCACACTGACCTTCCTAGCTGAATGGGGTGACCGCTCTCAGCTCACCACCATTGTGCTGGCTGCAAGAGAGGTATTGGATATGATTCTATTAAGAAATGCCGTTCTAAAGTATGGGTACTGTTTAAATGTACTATCACTTAAAAAATCTTTAAAAAAAATCTTTGGTCAAAATATGTTTAAATGTGTGTCTTCTGTGGAAGGCACAGGACCATAAAAAATTAGTTCAATCATTCCATTCTGTCCGAATGCAATGATAGGATATCCTTTTTGTCACCTGTCAAACTATGTATGTCTTTATGTGTTGAAGAAGGCATGGCTTTAGAGAGTGCTCTGAGCAGAGGGATGGCTTTAATGCTTTGAAAGTTAGTGCTCTTGCTAGCCACTCCAAAATTGGCTACCCTACTTTTAATAAAAACTATTTTACATGGAGCAGATATCCTAATGGGGACAGACATGTTGAGGTCAGATGACCAGCTGAAAACTATTCACTTTTATCTCAGTAATACCCCCCATTATGAGACACTTGCTCAGTAAAATAAACTAAAATTAATCATAATCATGAAATTTTAGCCCTTGTCTTGGTTTAAAGGATCCATTTGGAGTAGCAGTTGGTGGAACATTGGGACATTGCCTGTGCACAGGACTGGCTGTTATTGGTGGAAGGATGGTGGCTCAGAAGATTTCTGTCAGAACTGGTGAGAATGAATAATTGAATACATATACTATTTCATTAGGATCTGTATCCATATTATTTACATTTGTGTTACTGATTTTTGTCACATTAATTGTTCCTATTATTGATGGTATTTTTTCATTGTTTTTTACAGTTACAATAATTGGTGGGATTATGTTTCTCGCCTTTGCATTCTCTGCCCTCTTTATCAAGCCAGATTCTGGATTTTGATTTTGAAGTGACTTTTGATTTTGTACATCCAATCACAACAGTACAAACTCAGAACAGCTCATTCAAAGAGAGGCTGTATGAATTATGGATGCTTTTTGTATGCGTTTTGAGTGTGTTTTTGTGTGTGGACGTAACTATGAATGAATGAACACAATTTATGGCTCTTAATGAGCATTTCATTTTTTTCAGAATCCCTCCTAGTTTTTTTTGTTTGCATTTCTGAAGACACACTATCCTGTTTTTAAACATTTAACGTTGTTCCAGGATGCCACCAAACTTTTACTCTCCAGTGGTTACATATGTACTGGCACACACTGACATATGTACAGTTTAATCAGCCATAAACCTTTCTTTCTGTATTGTTTTACACTGTTTGAAAAGTGCATTGTGGGTAAATATTGATCCTTTGGACCTACCTGGGTCCAGTCTATTTTATTTAAGCCTGACTCTCCCTCACTACATAAACAGCTATAAAAGTAAGGTCAGAACAGCCACAAAAAGCACATCTCAGCCTCTATGACAGTCTCTGCTGTCTAGCCACATCACAGCAGTAAATCTAGCATTTAGCGAGTAAGAGCGTCAGCAGTATAATTTTATCAATAACAAAAACACTACTTCTGAATTAAATAGTCTCCACATACTACTGCCCATGGAAGCAATACAATACAACGCTTACAGATGTACTGCTTTTAACCAAAAGAAGCATAATTTGTGAAATTGGTGGCTTTTAGATCTGGCCTTTAGATCTGTCACAGTTTATTGGTACAATTACTATTGCATATGCTCAGAATGACTATACTCCCCCTTTTTCAGTTGTATCTTCAAGAAAACCATGCTTTTCATAAATTTCCTTAGCATACATCTGGAATCTGCTTGTTGAGGAAGAGTTGTTGGTTCATTTCTGAAGTCTTTATCTTCTAAGCAGGTTTTATTTATTGGTTAACACTTTACAATAAGGTTAAATTGATAGATTGAATTATTAATGAACAACCATTTTTATAGCGTTTATTAATCTAGGTTAATGTTATCTTATAAAAATACTTTTGTTAGTTCATAATTGTTTATAATGCATTGCTAAAACTTGAAATGTGAAAAATGTATTAGCATATGTGTATAAATTGACAGATGAATAAATGCAGTAGTACAGTTCTTTGTTATTGCATTAATGTTGTTAACGAATGTAATGTTAATAAATTGAACCTTATTATTAAGTGTTACCATGTATTATACTACGAAGCACAGAAATTTGATTTTTTTTTCCCCTCCAAGTCGATTTGCTGTTTTTTGTAACCTTGTCGGGGTGAATATTTGACTGGTTGTTTAACTTTGTAAAGTTTGCTGAATTATGTGTGACAGATTAATTTAATGACAAAAACGTGATTCCTGTAAATATTAAATAAAAATGTCTCTCTCAATTTTTTTTTACTTATACATTCAATAACAAAACATGCATGTGCAATTGCTTATTGTAACAATAAATTAATATAATGAATAAACCATATATCTAACATGCTAAAACATGCTAGCATCCAAAACCTGTTATAATGTGCTAACGTCACAAAATGTATCATTAAAATCTGTAAGAATCATGTTAGCACCATGATAAAATATGTTAGTGTCATGTTAAAACACATTACCATTATGCTAAAATGTGATGTTTAAATGTATTATCATAAACATGCAAGCCTCGTGTTAAAATCTGTTAACATCATGCCAATTGATGCTAAAATGTTATATGTTAAACCATGTTAGCATAAAGTCAATGTTGAAGCATGGAAGCGGATCTAAAACTGTGTTAAAACATGGTAGCATCATGTTAATTGATGCTAAAACATGCTGCATCATGTTAAAATCTGTTATCATAATAAAACATGCTAACATCATGTTAAGACAGGTTACCATTATGATAAAAGATGCTAGCATCATGCTAACCTATTTATCATTAAACATTTAAACTTAAATTATACAATTTCTTAAAAATCTTTGTACTATCTTTAACATTTGTGAACAAACTTTCTAAAAGTTACTCTAGTTTCAGTTTATCACGCTGAACAAATGGGAAATAATTTTAAGACAGTAAATGCATTTTTTGTTTATTTTCAAAATTCAATTGGGGGAGTAAACAGCACTGTTTGTTTAAAAATGTACTGTTAATGTAAGAATAGCCTGACTCACAAAATCAACCCAATACAGCACACAACTATTTTTAAATTTGAGTTGAGGAAAAGAGCTAGAATGCTCTAGTAACCCCAGAGATTTAAATAGATGTCTAACAGATTATAAAAGTTAAAACCTATAACGTTTTTTTATAAATGTGTACTGACCAGATACATTTTAGGAGCCAAACAAGTGTGCTTCAAAGAATCTCACATATAAAGATTAATTGATAGCAAGAGAGAACATTGGTAGACATTCTGAACTTCTAGTGCATAAGAATTACAAAACATTTATCATGGTTCAACATCTCTTTTTCCATTGGGCATTTTTTTTAAATGCACGTTAAACATTTCCAAAACAACAAATTTAACAGGGCTTTAGCCAATTATTTATATTGTATTCTAGTTCATTGGGTTAATTGTCCAAACTGTTACATCAACTGTTGAAGTTATATCAAGCAACAGTGACCATTCAGGGATAAAGAATATTGGAGGGTGGAAATACGCTTATGGGGGAAACTGGCTGCTTCCCCCATTTACTCTTTGTGGTGAGTGCAAACAAATGTGTTTCTAAAGGTCACTATCACAAAATTAAGCAGAGAGAGAGAAGAGGGGTATAAATTGATAAACTGAGTATTCTGAACCAACCTGAGGAAGTGTAGTATTTCATTGTTACATTGAACATTACAATACAAATCAGTGCAGAAAAAATCTCAACCCCCTAGTATTCCAAAACATCAACATAGTCACAGACGCATCAGTGTCAGGATATACTATGCATTAGAGATGGGGTCATTCCTGACCCAGCCTAAATTTGTAGACATCCTGTATTTTTTTAACAAGACTTGTGCCTGAAGCACATACATTACTGAGCTCTCTTACAAATAGGCAAAAGCATTAACCATTTCCTGCATTCGACTGTGGGGAGAAAGTTCAACTGGTTCTCTGATGTGTCACAGTTTGTTTAAATCCTTCCCTTGAAGTTACAACATGGACTATGCATTATTCTCTATTCACTTTTCTACCAAAATGTGTATAACAGGTTTTAAACAATTATATTTGTATAAATGTTCTGTTCTGAGCCTGCTGTAGAAAAATAAAATCTAACTTTTATATATATTCCTCTTTAAAATATTCTTTATTATATGTTTACCTACATACCTGTTAATACATAATAAAGCTAAATGACAGTTTTACATTCAATCAATAGTCCTGCTTTGTCCATTTGTAGCCATTCTGTTGGTAACATTCCATATAAAGATCACATTTCTGTGGCACTGAAATGTACAGCCATCTATTTTGGTAGAAGACAATTGAGTCTATGGCTAAACTGGAGACCACAAAAAGCATAACAGCACATGTATGGCCGTCATTCATATTCTGCTAGGTTAACTCGAAGCCCTACTAAGGGTAAAGTGAATTAAATATGAATAATCTGGTGGCATTGATTTAGATTACATACTGCATTATCAAAGATTACTAGCATTCCTCCAGCTGGATGGATTGGATAGATACTGCAACATGAACTAGTATTGGACCAGCACTGACTTGCACTGTAATATATACTGAGATCTAATATAAATAACTTAAAGGATTATTTTACCTGAAAATTAAAATATTGACATTTTTGCATGGTGTCATTTCATTCCAATACATTATCAACACCGACCTAAATTTGTTACATTTTGGTCAGTTCTCTAAAGTCATTGTATAGATTTAGAACATTTGGAATATAGTGTGCAAGTCTTGATACGTTTAGTGTTTCTGTATTATTTTTAAACAAACACTCCAGTTCCCACTGCATGAATAGCGACCAGTATAATTTTTTTAAAAAGATCATCTTGGTTTGAAATGACATGGGAAAGTAAAATGACAGAATTTTTACTTTTTAAGGGTAATCGTTACTTTAACAAAACTGTCTATTAATACTAATCTGAAAAAATGTAAATATTGCTTATTAGTACACTAACTTCTTGCAAGAAAACAGTAAGTGCTACTTGTTGATGAAAGTGACTTTCTTTGACAAATAAAATAATCAAAACCAATAAAATTTCTTTACAAGACCATAAGTTCTACCCGTTGATAAGTGTCTTTCATCTAATTACAAAAAAGGATTCACAAGAATTAAAAGGTCCTTCAATAGTAAAAATAAAACAACTATATTATGCATATATACAGTGCCTTGCAAAAGTATTCATACCCCTTGAACTTTTTCACATTTTGTCACCTTACAACCACAAACTTAAATGTATTTTGAGTTTTTATGTGATAGACCAACACAAAGTAGCACATAATTGTGAAGTGGAACAAAAATGATAAATGTTGTTCAAAATTTTATGCAAACAAAAAGTGTGGCGTGCATTTGTACTCAGCCCCCATGTACTCGGATACCCTTAAATAAAATCCAGTGCAATCAATGGCCTTCAGAAGTTACTTAATTAGTTAATAGAGTCCACCTGTGTGTAATTTAATCTCAGTATAAATACGCCTGTTCTGTGAAGGCCTCAGTAGTTTGTTAGAGAACACTAGAAAACAAACAGCATCAAGAAGACCAAGGAACTCACCAGACAGGTCAGGGAAGTTGTGGAGCAGTTTAAAGCAGGGTTTGGTTATAAAAAAATATCCCAAGCTTTAAACATCTCAAGAAGCACTGTTCAATCCAATATTCAAAAATAAAACAAGTATGCCACAACTGCAAACCTACTAAGACATGGCTCAAACTGATAGAACGAGCAAGGAAAGCAACGGTCAGAGAAGCAGCCAAGAAGGCCCATGGTCACTCTGGAGCAGCTGCAGAAATCCACAGCTCAGGTGGGAGAATCTGTCCACAGGACAACTATAAGTCGTGTACTCCACAAATCTGGCCTTTATGGAAGAGTGGCAAGAAGAAAGCCATTGTTGAAAAAGAAATAAGTCCTGTTTGCAGTTTGCCACAAGTCATGTGGGGGACACAGCAAACATGTGGAAGAAGGTGCTCTGGTCAGATGAGCCCAAAGTTGGAACTTTTTGGCCTTAATGCAAAGCGTTATGTGTGGTGGAAAAGTAACACTGCTCATCACCTTGAACACACCACCCCCACTGTGAAACATGGTGGTGGCAACATCATGCTGTGGGGATGCTTTCTTTCAGCAGGGACGCTAGTCAGAGTTGATGGGAAGATGGATGGAGCTAAATACAGGGCAATCCTGGAAGAAAACCTGTTGGAGGCTGCAAAAGACTTGAGACTGGGAAGGAGATTGACCTTCCAGCAAGACAATGACCCTAAACATACAGCCAGAGCTACAATGGAATGGTTTGGATCAAAGAATATTCATGTGTTAGAATGGCCCAGACAAAGTCCAGACCTAAATCCCATTGAGCAATTGTGGCAAGACTTGAAAATTGCTGTTCACAGATGCTCCCCATCCAATCTGGCTGAGCTTGAGCTATTTTGCAAAGAAGAATGGGCAAAACTTTCAGTCTCTAGATGTGCAAAGCTGATAGAGACATACCCCAAAAGACTTGCAGCTGTAATTGCAGCGAAAGGTGGCTCTACAAAGTTTTGACGCAGGTGGGCTGAATACAAATGCACACCACACCATCAGATTTTTATTTGCTTAAACCTTTGAAAACATGGTATCATTTTTGTTCCACTTTACAATTATGTGCTACTTTGTGTTGGTCTATTATATAAAATCTCAATAAAAAACATTTAAGTTTGTGGTTGTAATGTCACAAAATGTGAAAAAGGGTCATGCATAATTTTGAAAGGCACTGTATCTGTGTGTGTGTGTGTGTGTGTGTGTGTGTATAGTTGCATATATGCACATTGTTTCTACTTTACAATGGCTAAACTTCTGTTTTAATGACTGTCCTAATAGAGCTGCTAAAACTATTGATTCTATTAACCATTGTAAGTCTTCGCAAATAGGCATGTGATAAATATTTAGATCACAAAGACAAAATTCAACAGATTTATAAAATAAATGTATTGAAAATCTAGCATATTTTTAATTACAAAAGTTTAGATTAACGAGAATCAGATTGTCAACATTGGGATTTTCATTATAAAAAAAGCTAAAAGTGGTGCTTTAATTGAGGAGCTTGATTTAATCATTCATTTCAGTGTTGTAATCTCTACACTGTGGTAGTTCTAACACACCAAATGGATGTCAGTTTACCATCTACTGTTATTATTTGCTATAATTTCCTTGTAGCTGTTGACGAGTGTCAGTGTTGCAGAGGTAATTTAGTTAACCTATACATTCCTGCTTCCACAAAAAATATGTGGAGGATAGCAAAGAAGTAATGGAAGGTGCCTTTAACTGCACTTTAATTACAATGTCACTGTGTCCAGTCAACATGCATAAACTCAAGAAAGGCAAAAAACTAATTCTGCATTAAAATTGTGCAAACAAGTGATAATTTACTATCAAATAGGTTTGGTTGTGTGAAATTATACTTATCATCCAAAACTATCTTTTGAAACATAGTTACAACACTGTAAATCAGTGTAAATAACCATGTTGTAAACAACTGCAAAACTAGAAAACACTATGGCTAAGCACTAAGCAATCTTAAGGTCCCTAAGGTCATTATACTTTATGTAAATATATTTGTCCTTTTAATAACTTTGCATCAGTTCCAGTTTAGCAGAGTAACCATCATCGGTACATCAAATCTTTTACTGCCATTCTATTCAAACCTGTAACGAGTTATGCATAACTATGCACTATACTGTCAAAGCACCAATCGATATTTTGAACTGCATGATATACTAAATCCTAACCAAGCCTTTTTTATTATTTACATAGATTATAGATATAAATCAATCTATTATAGATTGATTTACATCTCTCCAAATATTTATAACTATGTTTTTGCATTTGCTGTGTAATTACTGTATAACATAATACTAAATATTTAAGATTCGTTTGTTATTTAAGTTTTTCTATAACATGAAGGTCATTTTTAAACTAACTGTGACACAAACTGTGGATCCAGCATTGCCTGCTCGGCAGACAAACATACAACCTCTTGTGCACAAGCACATATACATACACACACTCAACCCCCATCCCGCTGGAAAAAGGAAGTCTAAAGAGATCAGCCATTATGTGTATTAAGTTTGCTTTCTTCCTTTGAATATTAGAAAAAAGTATATTTAAATCTACAAATAACAGACTATGCTTTTCATCTCATGCAGCATATAAAATATTAGTTTCTCTATCCTTCTGTCCATATATTTACACATTTTACAGGTGAACTGTACAGTAAGTTGAATCAACATGACATTCTTAAAAATATTTTCTGACCCATAATTAATTCAACAAGTAAAATGAAAAGAGGGAAAGTGAAGAGGAAATTGATTGATGGAGGTGCTGTTTGTTCTGTGGGACTTCTCTGAAGTCTTGAAGCACTAGCCCCAGCTTGTAAAACCAGAGCTTTCTGCATAAATATAAATTAAACCTGTTAAAGGGGAGGGCAACACACAATGGGCTCACAACACATTGGGATGCGATGAAAGGGTAAAGAAAAGGCAGAACCCGTTTCCCTCATCTTATTGTGGCAGGTAAGGTAGATGCGGAGACAGTTTGCAAAGTGCAGTTTTTAAAAGAAAAAACAACCAGGGGCCACTTCTCTCTCAACATCCAGCAAAATGTTTGGTGACTATGGTTGGACTTCTTCCAGAATTCAGTGCAAGCAGCCGTTGATCAAAACAGGCTGGAGACGGCATGGGGTAGTACACGCCACCCATTTAGGTCTTGCTTTTCACCCCAACTTTTAAACAGTGGAAGGATATGAGAGGCTACAGTACAATTACTGCTATTTTTGTCATAAAACTCCAAACAAACACACCCCTCAAACGCTCACCCCACAATGCAAGACTGCTCAATGGAGAGTTTCCGCCATGCGAACAGTCACTGCTGCTACTAAGGTGGTGCATTGGAACGGTCCGACATGCTGTCAGATCTAAGAGCTCCCAGTTGCTGCTGCTGCTGAAGCTGCTGTTGCTGCTGTTGATGTTGTTGCTGCAGCTGCTGTAGCTGCTGCTGCTGCTGCTGCTGCAGCTGTTGTTGTTGTTGTTGCAGCTGCTGCTGCTGTTGTTGTTGTTGCGTTGTGGCTGAGAAAGTACCTTGCTGCTGCAGGGGAAATGCTGCCTGAAGTATTAACTGAGTGGACTGACTGCCATGTAGAAGACGGGGAGCCTACAGGAGATAAAATGCAACATATAGAATGTTAAAGAGAAAGGCTGATTACCTTTATAACTTTACATTAACAGCAATAAAATGTGCTGATCAAAATAGTCAACTTTAGGTTCTTGTACTCCGACACACTGTACCTGTAGGAATTGTGTTTGCTGCTGGGCAAGCTGAGCTTGAGCCTGGCCTTGCTGTTGGGATGTTCCTGTCTGTGACTGCGCCTGGGCCTGCTGCTCCTGTGTCTGCCCAGACGGTTGCTGGGTGATGCTAATTGTTTGAGCCTGACCCTGCTGTGGGGCAAACGCAGTCACCACTTGTCCCATGAACATGGTGGTAGGTACCATAACAGCACCACAAGCCATTGGACCGGTTACCAGTTTGGTGAGAAGCTGTGGAGCAGCAGGAAACCTGTGGGAAGCAGGAGAGGTAGAGATTTAATATTAGCTTGGCTTGGTCAGACTTTTCAATGGTGCTCAAAGAATGTTTTAGTATTCGTTACACACACACACACACACACACACACATTATATATCTATGTACAGCTCTAGAAAAAATTAAGAGACCACTGCAGAATTGTTAGTTTTTCTGGTTTAACTCCTAAGGTATGCGTTTAAATAAATGTTTTATTCTATAATCTACTGACAATATATAAACCAAATTCCAAATAAACATATTGTCATTTAAACCATTTAGACGCAAAAAAGTAACTCTGGTCAAAATAACTAAAATAAATAAATAAAACTAAATAACTAAATATTAAGTGTTTTAGACCTCAAATAATGCAAAGATAGTTCATACTTAATTTTTAGTAAATACAATACTATTGTTTTAACTTAGGAAGAGTTCAACATCAATATTTGGTGGAATAATCCTGGTTTTTAATCACAGCTTTCATGTGTCTTGGCATGCTCTTCACCAGCCTTTTTACATTGCTGTTGGGTAACTTTATGCCACTCCTGGGACAAAAAGTCTAACAGCTTGACTGTTTGATGGCTTATGTGTGAACTATCTTTCTCTTGATCAGAGGTTTTTAATGAGGTTCAGGTCTGGAGATTGGGACAACCCTGTTTTCTATACTTTTCCTCATTAAATAATATTTGGTTCAGGTAATCACTTAATCAGTACTTCATTATGCAGAATGAGATGTGTTGGAATGCAACAGACACTGGAATGGAATACCTGCCATACATGTTGAGATGCTGATTTAAGAAAACTTTGGAGCTGTAAATGTTTCCACAGCTGTATATATATAAAATGTAAATATATAAAACATAAATGAGCACAATAAACCAAGCTGAGTGCACATATCAGGGAAAAATTATATTTCCATAGCTTTACAGGCCCTAGCACATTTAGTCAATGTCTATGGAATGCAATGATGCTGTTTGTACCTTATTTGCCGATCTTGTGAGAAGGTAGCAACAGCAGTTCCACTGGGGCTGCTGTTCTGGGCCAGGCTTGTGGATATCTGCACGACGTTGGCCTGGGCCGGCTGAGAGATCATCATTGTATTGTACAGAGATGCAGGAAGTGCTCCCTGAGGAGACTGCAATGTGTGAGATGACCTCTGAGTCTGCTATAAGAAAGAGAGAAAATTATTGAATTATGTTTATGTTTACAATATCACACTCAAATATATATTAATCTAGATTGTATTAAATGTTTCTATTACTATTGAATATCTTTATACTAGTTATTAACAGATGGCTAATTTAAGGTGCAGTCACACTACATTTTTGTTCCATCGATTTCCATTCATATATATGTGAACACTGAAGACAGAAAATGTAAGCATATGTGAAAAGGTTTTGAATTTCAGGCTGTTTCAAAGCTCAAGTCTGGTGAACTCTGACCTGTAAATTTGTGTCATTTGAAGATGTGTGACCAATACAAGATTGATACATCACCCCATGTTTTCAGACAGATCATTTTGTACAATATAGCTTTAAAATAACCAAAACAAAAACAGTGCAAACACGTTGGAATCCATGGCATGGATTAAAAAAAACAACGCTTTGACACATGATATATCTGGTTGCTGTCTGTATTTGCAGGGGTTACAGCATTTTTGCATACTGAATGTGTAGGGTGACTGTGGCATTACTTGAAAATTTGTTTTTTTATGAACATTCTTGAACATGCATACAATTTTCTGTTTACAAACCAATCCTTGACATTTTAGGACTTAAACAGTTATGCTTGTAGACTAATGTATATTTCAGCATTCTGAATGCAAGGAATCCCCAGTTATGATCTTATAACACCTCTCTTGATCAGTTTTAGTGTACACAACTCTACCTGTGTTAATGTGGAGCTCTGATCTCTGAGAAGGTTTGACTGCTGTGGTGGTGCCTGCTGAGAATGCTGCATAACAGTGTGTTGTGTCCCTGTATGTGTGGACTGAAGTCCACTTTGCAGGGTCCCTGCTGGCACCGCTGCCCCCTGCATAGACAGAGTGCCCCCTGTCTGCACGGATGATCCCTGTGTCAGCTGCACTGAGCCAAGGTTGAGACCACCACCCCCTGGCTGCAAAAACATCTACATAAACACACGTAAATTAATCTGAGAGAAGAATGGCCTGTTTGGTTACTTTGTTACTGGTTACTTCTTTTTGTATGGTATTTATATTTTTGTGTGAACTGTCAGTTTAAGAATTTAACTCCTTATTCTTTCCACACTGTCCTTAGTAGTATTTAAAGAGATGTCTTATTTCTCAAAGCTAAAAACTACAGGGAAAACTGATGCAACAAGATGGCGCTTAGATGGCAAGATTTAATTAGTCTGAACAATCTGACCTCCTCCGGCTTAACAGAATTATTCTTAGCTTGCAAAATTAAATCACCATAATTTTGTATTTTCTATAATTTATCTTTCAATCATTCCATGGTTTTTATCTATCACTGATGCTACTCTGTATATGGACACAAGGGGCACTCTCACCTGTAAGCCTTGTCCCTGTACCCTCTGCAGTTCGTCCTGAATTTGCCGTAGCTCCTCTTGTTGTCTCTGAATGTTAGCTTCAATCATGCGTGTGCGCTGCTCCAGCTGCTCTTTAAGATGCTGCATCGCATCCATCTGTGTAGAAAACTGCAGCACCGGCTACAAAAGATCACCATGATATATTTGTAGACAGACGCCAAAGTATAACTGATGCAAAAGTATACGCCAAAGTATACACAAAGTATAATTGACCTTCACAGAGCATGCACCAAAAAAAACAAAGCTTTACATAAGAACAGATAAAAGGAAAATGATGACATATATAAAATACATGGTAATAAAAAATGTGTGATATTATTAAATTGTTTTTTTCCTCGTACTTTTTACGAAGATTATGTTAGCTTTATATAAAAAATTATATATGACAGTAAGTTTATTAAACCAGACATGTATTTCCTGTTTACATTAAAAAATGACTTATAATGTACCTTAGTATTACACAAAGCTAAAAGAAAATTGTAAGATAGTCTTTAAAATTGAATTTGGACCATTATATTAAAAATTATATAAAATATTATATAAATTATATAAATTTATAATTATAAAATATATAATTATACAAAGATAATTAAAAAAACCCTAACCTGTTCTCTGGATATGGAACAGTAAGTGTGCAGTAATAATGATGGTTGATTTACAGTACCTGCACACTGGGCTGAAGAGGCTGAGGCTGCGACACAAGGGATGTTGCCATTGTCTGCACTGTGTTCTGAGAATTCATTGACTGAAGGAAAACAACACACATCTGTAAAATGCTTAAACATACAGTATACACAAACAAGCATGTACTGTACAGCATAATCATTAATTAAACTAACAGTTCTGTTACTGTTTTAGTAAGTTCTGAAGATTCCCTCCCAGATTCCCAGATAACTTCCTTTAACAGGACGGTAATACAATGAAGTCCAAAATTTATTTAAATATTATAATATTAAATCAAATTATATTATTAGCATTGCAATATGAGTGTTAAACTAAAAAAGCTTTTGAATTTGCCGAATGAATTTAAGCATTTATATTGATAACAGTAACCTGTTATCTGGTATCGTCTTTCTTCATAATAAACAGCATGCACAAACTGCATGGATTTCTTTTGCATCTGCATGTGTGTGCAAAACCACCAGCGCAAAAAGTTGACATGGTCAACTTCAACAAATTGGTTACATTTAGTTGGTGACCTGAATAGTACAGAATCTTAAATATCACTTATGATTTTCATACATAACATACTTCTTAAAATAATTCTTAATTTATGTTTTGCAAGTTATGATACAAAATAAACAATACTGTTTTTTTTTTGTTTAAATGGGGTTTTAATGTGCTCTTAGACTTTTTGACCACACTGTATTTTATAGTTTTACAGGAATAATGACATGACAGGAATAATAACCTGACTGCTAATGGAGGACCTCCGCTGTGATGTCATCTCAATGGCTGAGACAGACTGGCGGGGTGGTGTGATATGGTCTGTCTGCGGCTTTGTCTGCGTGGCTAAAGAGACACATGCACACAGTAATTGCAATATAAAAATATGCTTAAACAAAGCTATGGTTGTGTTTTGTTATCAATGTGTAATACGCACGCATAGGGTCTGAGACAGCAGTGTGCGAAGAAGACTTGCGGGAACTCCGTGAGGAGGCAGAAGGTGTGCGGCTGTGATCAAAGCGCTCCAGGGCCTCCTTTAGGCTTGAGGTATTCAATTGAGACTCAGAGCCAGAGTCTTGAGACTAAAACAAAGTGCAACAGAAGATTAATGAAACGTTTTGCATTTAATGCAAATTAAGGTCTATCATTAGCATCTGATGATTAACAGACATTAAAAAATTAAAACTTTAAAAAAAGAAAGGTTAGATTTTGCATTAATTATAAATGGGTTATTTTTATTAAGTAATTTGTGTACTAACTGAAGTGCCTTAACAAAAATACAAGCTTCACCTTTCTGCTTTTAAACCATTTAGCATTCTGACCTGGTTAACGTTTTATTATTGTAGTTGCTAAAGACAAAAATATGCCATAAAATGTAGTCAACACATCTTAACTTATATTAAATGTGGAATGTTACCAAGAAAAAAAAGTTAAAACTGTTATGGTAAAAAGTAGACGTGGAGGAACAGATTAAAACTGCACACTATTTATTTAAAGATATTTTATATATTTGCCTGTTATATTTGTTTGACAACTTGAAATTAAGAATCAAGTTCAATAATGTCATACCTTGTCTGCTGAGATCTCAGGAGGTGACTCCTCAATGCCCAGTTCTCGACGCTGTTCAGCCCTAACTTCAGCATAACTGACACACAGAAAACCCTCAAAAATGATTTACTTGTTGACAACAGGGAATAAAAAAAAAACTAATTTTCTATGAAAAATAACATGACTAAACTGGGTAAAATGCAACAAGTGAGTAATTTGTCTGTCTGCACTAAATAAGAAATCCTCAACATTATACTTTTACAATCAATAAGACAACTTCTAATGTTTAACATCCAGTTAAACTGGAATTTTTTTAATTTTGCTGGATGTCTCACCTGACCACAGTGTGGGTGCAGACGATGAACTCTGGCCGTGAGTTCCATTGGTGATAGGTGATGTAGTAGTGTGTCTGGAGCCAGATCCACTGTTGACCCTTAGTTAGAAATCGATAATAGCACGACTTTCCCTTACCATACTGCATCACTGCAAGAGACATTAGAACAAGACACATCTTACACACAGACAAAACTCAAGCACACACTGTGTCAATCAGTGATTAAGATTAACTAAACAGTAGTGCGACTACTCACCTAACTACATTTTTTAGCACTGTGACAACAGTTTTCTGTACATTAAACCCCTTTTGATTGTGCTTACAGCTTTACAGCAGAACAAGCTACAATTAAACATGCTCTCTCCTCATTTGTATCGGTTCACTTGCGTAGTTCATCTGCACTGTTAAATACCTATAATGTTAGCCATTTTTTGCTAGTAACTTGTAGCTAGTATTGTAGTAGCAAACCACTCCTTTAACAAAGCAAGCTACCCCTAAGTAGCTTCTCCAACAAAGACACAATCAATCAACTACTAATACATCTTTAAATACAGAAACATAAATGCAGTACAGTTCAACTCACAGTGTTCATGACATTTGGCCAAGGTCTCCAGGTCATCCACATGATAGTAGTCATAACCTGACGTACCCAGAACTTCAAAGGGCAGGTAACCTATAATGGGAGGCGCCCTGCAGAATATAACAAGTGCCACTTTAGATCATCTGCACACTTATATGGCAGAAAATGCCCACCCTACTTTTAATTTAAATCAAATTAAGGTACTAATAGCACCAGCAACATTGTTTCCAAAATGACTAACTTGGTATCAAATTTTCAGAGAGAAAGAGCAGGAAGAAGGGGGGAAATATATAGAGGAAAATAGATTCATGCTATTTATATGGAAATAGTTTATGACAAACAAGTTTATGGAAAAAGTTGAATGTGAAGCTGAAAGATTTTTTGGTAAATGAGGAGCTACCTTTTGTTTCAGTTTTGTTTTATTCACTGTTAAATATTGGTTGATAGCCATCATGCAGATAAAGCCATCATGTTTTATATTTGTGTTAATTATACTGTTAAAGATTGTATCATTACTAAAAAACTATGGAACCAGAACCGAAAGAAAAGAAAGAGGACATCCCCAATAAAAGCATATTTGTGAATCGCAACCTGGCAGGAAGGTCTCAAAAATACCACACACAAATCCATGCCATCCATGTGACGTTTTGGAAATGTGAATGTTACAACATTCACAAATGTTTATGGGAAATTAATTTAAGAACTTAATAGATAAATATTTGTGAAAACATTTTCAATTTATTTTAGGGGACATGTATTTGTGGTAAAATTTGGGGAAAATATTTGATAAAAAAATTAAAGACCTTCTATGATCTTCTATGCGGGACGTTTTATTATAGAACCCTTATTTTGTATTTGCACTCCAGCGGCCATCCAGACAGCTGGCGATGCACTAACACAGGGCTACCACATATGCTGTCTTGCCCCCGTCACTGGACCCCTTCCAGTTTGCGTATCGGCCCAACCGCTCGACCGATGACGCCATCTCCACTGCACTCCACTCTGCACTCACACATCTGGACAAAAAAGACTCATATGTCCGAATGCTGTTCATAGACTTCAGTTCAGCATTTAACACTATCATCCCCCAACAGCCCCCTCAAACTGGCCCAGCTGGGGCTCAACACCTCACTGTGTAACTGGCTGTTGGATTTCCTCACAGGAAGGCCACAAGCAGTACGGGTCGGCAGTAACACATCCAGCACCATCACTCTAAACACAGGGGCCCCTTAGGGATGTGTGCTGAGCCCCCTCCTCTTCACTCTGCTGACTCACAACTGCACTCCGTTACACAGTTCCAACCTCTTCATCAAGTTTGCGGATGACACGACTGTGGTGGGTTTCATTAGCAACAGGGATGAGACATACTACAGAAGCGAGGTGAGCCGCCTGGCCGCGTGGTGCAGTGACAACAAGCTCTCTTTGAATGTGGAGAAGACGAAGGAGATTGTTGTTGACTTCAGAAGAACGCACACTCAGCATGCTCCTCTGATCATCAACGGTGCGTCTGTGGAGAGAGTGAGCAGCACCAAGTTCCTGGGTGTGCACATCACTGAGGATCTCTCCTGGACGAACACCACCACTGCACTGGCCAAGAAAGCACAGCAGCGTCTCTACTTCCTCCGCAAATTAAGAAGAGCAAGAGCACCAACCCCCATCATGTACACATTCTACCAAGGAACCATCGAGAGCATCCTGTCGAGCTGCATCACTGTGTGGTTTGGAGCCTGCAATGCGTCCTGCCAAACAACCCTCCAACGCATAGTCAGAGCAGCTGAGAGGATCATTGGTGTCCCTCTCCCCACCCTCCAAGACATCTACAGCACACGTCTCGCCAAAAAAGCCCTCTGCATAGCAACTGATCCCTCACACCCTATGCAAAGCTTCTTCAGCCTGCTGCCATCAGAGAGGAGACTGCGGTGTCTCCAGGCCAGGACCAGCAGATTGAAGGACAGCTTCATCCCTCAGGCTGTCAGGAAGCTCAACTCTCTCCCTGCTCTGCTCCCACCCCCCTCACTCCCCTATGCTGCCCCCCGAATTATCTGAACTCCGCCACACACACACACACACACACACTGACCGGCACCAGTCACTTTGTGCAGCATTGGTCTGCCATCTACCTCACACAAATCATAAGTCTGTTACAAGACTGCTCTGACACTTAACACTTTTACTCACTAACAAGCTCTGTTGCACTACATTGTTTACATGGTTTGCACTCTCTTCATCTCCTTCACTTTTATATATTGTGTACTTGTGTACTATTTATATATTTTATATATTGTGTACTATTTATTCTTAGTTTTTTAATTCTACCTTTGTAGTTAATGTTACTTTTTGTATTTAATGTTACTTTTGTATTTAATGTTTCTTGTTTGTATTTAATGTTTCTTGTATGCACCACGGGTCTGAGAGTAACGCAATTTCAATTCTCTTTTGTCAATTCTGCCACATGTACAGGACATACAAAGTTGACTTTGACTTGACTTGATATGCAGAATAGATAAAGAGAATAAAAAAATTGAATTAAACTGCCGGTTTGTCAGTTTTTATATCGACGTGTACTGCATTTCTGATTTACTTGCATTTATTCTTAAAAGCTTAAATTATACTTTTTAAAATACATTTTAGTTTATAGGTTTAGGAAGGCTTAAATGACAGATGGAAAGAGTCTAGAACCACCCCTTGTTTAGTCAGTGCAGGAGAGAGTGACTGACAGCGCAATGCGATACCCAAAAGAACCGTACCACTGCTGCGTTTTGTTAAAAGTAACCTGGTGTTCAGATGAGTTGTGATTTAAATGTTACTTTTGTGTGAATTTAGATTTTTGTTGTCTTTGTGTATTTTTTTGTGATTGTAAATGTTACTTTTGTGTGAATTTAGATTTTTGTTGTCTTTGTGTATTTTTTTGTGATTGTTTTTGTTTTCGTGTAATGGCCATGTGAGGTTTGTGTTTCCCCTTTGTATGTTTTAGGTGCTGTTTACCAGTATATATACAAACAATTACTTAAAATGCAATTCTTTTGAAGTAATGGTGCTCAATATAACTTCATCTGGTGTAAATGATAAATCAAGTTTGTAATTTCTTCTGGCTACTGTATATAGGCCACCAGGGTACCACACAGACATTATCAAAGAATTTGCTGATTTTTTTTTAATCAAAAGTAATATTTAACATCTACAGGGGTTGGACAATGAAACTGAAACGCCTGGTTTTAGACCACAATCATTAGTATGGTGTAGGGCCTCCTTTTGCGGCCAATACAGCATCAATTGGTCTTGGGAATGACAGATACAAGTCCTGCACAGTGGCCAGAGGGATTTTGAGCCATTCTTCTTGCAGAATAGTGGCCAGGTCACTACGTGATGCTGGTGGAGG
>JAZGTJ010001038.1:0-67512 GCA_036877575.1 Botia almorhae
GTTTTAATACAGTAAATGTGAACTTGTGCATTATACAACAAATACATCAAGATAACAAACTGTTTTAGTAACTTAAGTATTAAAGCTAATTGCACGTTGTTTATCTTTCTAATAATTTACAAAAAAACTACCCACATGTATGCAACAACTAGAAAATACCCACAATGCACTGTGATGGCATGTTAATGTCATGTTAAAAAAATTCTAGCAGTTCTGCTAAAGATGGCAGTA
The DNA here is from genome assembly GCA_036877575.1 of Botia almorhae. Taxonomy (NCBI): domain Eukaryota; kingdom Metazoa; phylum Chordata; class Actinopteri; order Cypriniformes; family Botiidae; genus Botia; species Botia almorhae. The sequence goes on from JAZGTJ010001038.1 coordinate 232, forward strand.
GCTTCCAGTGTATTTTTTCAGAGGACAGTCACGGATGACACACATTCTGCAAACGTCCGAAATCATGAATGTTACAAAATTTTGTTTTTGTTTATAGAACCACTCCATAGTCCAAATGTCATCCACTATCCACTTTGATCACATTGTATTGATATGAAAGTGTGAACAAACAAATAATACGATACCTCAGTAAAACATATTTCTGTATCACTGTATTTATTAAACCCGTTGGAACATTCTAACATTCCCTTCCATAAAACTACATTTTTCTAAGGTTACATGTGTACACAAGTCCTTCATTGCAACAAGTCAAATAAACCTAATTCTCAGTGACATGCAGCCTAATGCTCAGGTCTAGGGTCAGTAAGGAATATGAATACGCACTCAGTACAGCTCCACCAGCATAACCAAGATCAGGTAAAATTGCCCTTTTACCCACTGCCAATAGCAACTGATCTGAGAACAGTGTTGGCAGTCTCCGTGCACCCAGTTTGTCTTTTTGGAAAGATAAACCTACTTCTCAGTCTTTATTGGGTGACGTCCAAGAAACACAGTCACAGTCCTTTAGTGACGGTGAGTATGTCAAACACCTTTCATTAACACATGAAATGACAATGGGAAACACCAGGTTTTCACCACTGTTTTCCAGGTAATATTGCAAAAACAGATTCTCAGTTAAAGATTGTATCTGAAGATTTACTGGTTTCACAACAAGAAGTAAAAAGGAAAACAGGAAATTCCAGACTTTATACAGGTATGCATCCTCTTAGCAGTTTGTATCATAACTGATACAATTGTTTCGAATGATAAAGATAAACTCAGACATGGAATTCACAACATAAACTGTGAGTATCAACAAATGGTGCTGAGTCTGTGTAAATGCCTTTCTGGGGTCCAAAATAGCTCCTCCCCGACCATATAATCTCTTCACAATTAGTTCTGTTTGTCCCCTGGATGGGGAAGGTCAGAGGTCAGAGGGCCTGCTGTTGGATTGGAAGAGGGGACCATCTCATCATCAATGAAGGGGACCTCCATTCTGGGCTTCAGGTGCGCTATAAGTTCTTAATGTTGTGGCAGGCACTCTTTAACCCTACTCAACATCTTTATCAGAGGATGCTAACACGCTCTGTCAGGCCCTGCATTTCAGAGTCCTCCAGTCCCTCCTGCTCATCGTCATCTGATGCAGGACGTGGAGGCACCAGGTAAGGAGGGTAGGGCAGCATGTGGTTATGGGCGTACTGCTGCCAGCGGCTGTCGTCACTCTCGTGGGTTATGTAACGTTCTCCAAGCTTCGCTTCCAGTTCACGGAGGTCCAACCAGGTCTGGTAATCCTGAGAGAGAGTAGATGAGGTGAGATAGCAGATAAGTAGACATGAGGGCGCCAAAGCTAATGATGACCTATTTCCCTTGTGGTGTCTAAAAAAGCATCGCTTAGAGGGCTTATTTGTTCCTAATGTAATTTGCTCCTCAAACACAGAACTCTCTTTTACAGCAAATCCATACTTAGAATTTGGTCTCTAAGGGGTTGCTTTTCGCTTTTGTTATTTTCTGTCTCCAGTGTGTAATTATAGTCTTATTTTCAGTGATTTATGTATAAGTCTTAGTAATAGTCTTCTCTATGTCCAGACTGCCTACTTGCTCCTTGTTTAATTTGGAAAAGGTTATTTTTAACAATATCTAATACTGTCACATTCAAATTATTATGAAAAACATTAAGGCAGATCCTATATGCATTTTGTATTAAAACAGTATAATATACAATGTATATAGGACATACCTAGTATAATTTAGTATAATTTCACATATTTTGCCATTGTGTAATAGCGTACTATTAAATAAATAGAAAATATAAATAATATTTATATTATAATAATACTCTAACAGTATAACAAAAATGTAACTTTCTCTATTCTTTGGTGTTTTTTTAATTCATGTAGACAGTTAGACTGGAAATAATAAGAGAGAGGGTAAGAGGGGGCTGGGGGATTAAAAAATTCTGACTGACATCACTGACATACGATGACATCACTGACATACGATTCATATTTTGTCTGTCTTGTCTGGCTTCACCAGACTTGTTAAATACAACTTTCAACACAAAATTGCATTATTATGTTTATATAAAGATAACAAATTAAACAAATCAGTTATAAACAGCATTCATATACGAATCAAGTTTCAAACCTCATATGTATTAAATGTATAATAAAACAGAAATTATTGGTATAACCTCCTAGGGTAAACTATTAAGATTTTCTAAAGCCTGAGCACTTCCCTTCATTAATACTTTAAAAATAAACATTTAAAGTCTGTTATGTTCTCTGTTGATGAAAAGTGACAGTCTGTGATTGGCATTACCTGCAGGTAGGTGTGGCTGAGACTCTTGTCCACACTGTAGCGTTTTCTCATCTTCACTTGCAGCAGGTTATTGATGAGGTCGATAGCTACGGAGAAACGGAGAGATCAAACAAACAGAATTTGCATTGATCGGAGCTTAAAGATTTATAGCTGCAGACAGAAAATCAAAGGCGGAAGGAGTTACTTAACAATCGGCCTGCTTTTAATGTATCAGATTTCCTCTGTTATCACAAAGTAATGGGCTGATACAGCCATGCAAAGTGTTCACTATTCCACTCATTTAACCCGCAATATATTTATTCTCAATTTGACATCTTATCATACAACAAATGAGAATTTATTTCGGTCAAACAGATCTAGGTTGAATGGAGTTCTTGCTACTACATTTGGAAGATTGGAAGATTTGGAACTGTATCTCAATACATTGTTTTTGAGGATGAATGTCTAATGACAAAATTGTTTTTGAGTTACCTTCAGGAGAGATCTGCTTCCACGGGTTGGGAGGGTACATGAAAGCAGCATTGTGGATCTGATCATTAATGTCTTCATCTTCATTAAAGGGAAATGTTCCACTCAGGCTAACGTACATGATTACACCAACTGACCACATGTCCAAGGACCGATTATAGCCCTGGTTTAGGAGGACCTCGGGGGCCAAGTATGCCGGTGTACCCACGACAGACCGCCGGAAAGACTTCTCACCAATAATTCGAGCAAAGCCAAAGTCACACAGTTTCACCTATGTGTGCGCAAAAGGGTTACGCATGAGAATGTGGTATGTTGGGGGTAGAAGTTTTAAGACACAAGGGGAAAAAACCCTCACAGATCAATTTTCTTGAATTTTCTCAATTTTCCAGATTAATTCTGTTAGTACTATATAGGTGATGGCATGCTTAAATTACCTCCTGATTGATGAATTTATTGACAAGAAAGAGTTGTTTATGATAACCTGTGGATAAGGATCTGCTGATGCCAGTAACACATTCTCAGGTTTGAGGTCACAGTGCACAATGTTTTTGAAGTGAAGGTGCCTCAAAGCCGCTAAAATCTGGAGAGAGAGGAAGGGAGGATATTGGTGCAGGCTCTGTTCAGCAGAATGTGGTTTCATTCTAAGAAACATGCTACCAGATATGTACCTCTTAGCAATAATACTCAACGGAAATGTCACGCCTATGAAATGGCATGAGTAACTGAACATTTTGAGTTTTAAATGAAGAATTACTAAATTACGAATTACACTTTTAAAAAATCTACTATTCTACTAATCTACTATAAAATCTATTTCCTGTAGCTCAACTGGTAAAGCATGGCACTAACAACTGTGTTCCTGCAGCTCAGTTGGTAGAACACTGCTCTAGCAATGTTCTTGGGTTAGAGTCCCAGGGAGCATACTGACAAAATGTTTAACTTGAATGAACTGTATGTCACTTTGGATAAAAGAGTCTGCCCACAGCATGAATGTAACAACGCCAAGGGCACAGGTTTGAGTCCCAGGAAAGCATGCAGTTATAAAGTATATAGATTAAATGCCCTGCAAATTGCTTTGATAAATTGATAAAACATTTTCCAAATATATACATGTAAATGTACCAATGTACCATGTTTGTAGCTCGCTAATTTGATTTGCAAATCAAATTGGCAAATCAAATTGGTTAATTTTTTATACAAATGAACAGATTTCCTTGGTTCCACTGAATTTTTGGAATATCCTTAAATCGTGCTGAGATAATACGGATCATCAGGTGTTGCAGCTATTGAATCTGCTGATTTTATTTTGTAATGTAAGCAATGCTAAATATATGCATATGTACAGCAATGCTAACCTGTGTGATGAGGAACTTGGTGAGTCTCTCAGGAAGTCGACCCTTCTCACTGGACAAGATCATCTCCAGCATGTCACCATGAAGTTTCTCCATCACCACAAAGACCTTCTCTGGGGTCTCAAACATGCACTCTAGATTTACTATGCCCAAGTGTCTCAGGCTCTAGGAACACAGAGGAGAGAAGAACATGAGGAGATTCAGTCTAATGAGTAACAACATTGTTGCTTATTTGCATTCATGACCTGATATTAGGTTTTCTCACAATTGTCAGACAGACAGCAGGTTTAGTTGTGATAAATGAGTTCATTATCATTCTGTCAATAACATGGATAATTCGATACAGGTTTGCTTTTGAGGAAAACGCTGGTTACCTGCAGTATGGCAACCTCATTCCTCAGCTGGCTCTCCTGCTTGGTTGGGAATCGCAGCTTGTCGATGACCTTCACAGCTACATCCCGGCCACTCTTCCTGTGTTTGCCTGTGGGGGTTAGGGGATGATAGTGTTCTTTATGTGTAGCAGTACATTTACATAAGCAGATGTAAATATTATCATTAGTTGTGACAAAACACACCAGTGTCATGGAGATCTGCAAGGCCAAGCACTACTCACACCCCCCTCAGAAAACCTAAAAATGTAGCTTTTAATCACGTTTAAATGAACATACCTCCATACACCACACCAAACTGTCCAGAACCCAGAACCTCATCAGCAAAGATCTGGTAGACCATTCCAATATCCTGTTGTGCACATGCATCATAACCGTCATCATCATCATCATAACAATCATCATTATCATCACACCATGTGTCGCAATCTGGTTTAAAGGTCAATTCCACCCGCTTACCACATTCTCCTGAATCTGGCTGTTAGACACAGAAATGCTGACTGACGCTTGCCCTGAAAATCAAACAGATCAATATTAGGCATGTTAGCCTTATCTCCACATTACACTCACATGCAACAGATAATCTAAATGATTTGTGTCATTCCTTGACAGTGTCCATATTGTGCATGAACATTACTTTTGGAAATACAGTTTTTTTGCATCTTTAATCAAATTGTTTAAAATATGGCTGCTATTATTGTTCTTTCCTTAGCACACAGGAAATTAAAGTTGGAATGTAAGTTATATACTCCTCATCTGTCAAATGTAGGCATCCATGTATTTTATGCTTCCGAAAACTTCACAAACTGTCATATACACTGCAGCAATTGTAGTACAGTAATATGCAAATTGGAACAAAGCTATGGTCACACTTACGATGATGGGTGTGTCCTTCTGCTGTAGGGTTGTCTTGAAAGATGACTGGCATAAGCGCTTGACGTATAGCAGTTTCCCATCCTTTGGCAAACTCTAGCCCCACTCCACTATTTGGTGCAACACAGCTGGGCGTGGCAAAGGCAGGCACTCCAGGTCCACTGGATAATTGGGGCTGGGCAGGGTTGGGGTCCTCGCCGACAAAGTAGATCATTGTGCCTGTCACAATTTCAAAGCAGTGGGGATTCGTACCAACAGGCACTAGAGAGAAATCCCCTGCCAGGTGTACCTGCAGGATTTCTGACAAAGGGATCTCCTGTAAGGGGGGGCAGGTGAGGGTGAGAGAGGGTGCGACAAATTAGACTCTGAATCATTAATACAATGGGCAAAGGTTAGCAGGGGTTCATTTCACAGCAGGACTTAAATTAAGGTAGGTGTGAGCCGGAATAATTGACCGAGATTGCACATTAAACTAAATAATTCCACATGCTTAGTCACCTTAATGAAAAGAAACAAAAAGAAAAGAAAATAATGCACAAAGAAATAATAGCATAACAGTTTGAAATGACAAAAGACACATTTTGAGTGAACAATTGCTTTAAAAGTCAAATAGCTTTGAAAATTGTTTATAATCCATTATTGTGTGAGCACAGAATATTCAGGCTTTACCCTTCTCTCTAAATGTATAATGCAAAGGTGTGAGGACATAATATGTACAGTAACTGTACAGTTTTTCCACATACATATTAACATTCTACACATGTAATTTAGCTTAAAATGTCTATAAGACATGGATGTGATTAAACCCTATAAAAAAGAGACTTTATACCTTGTAGTAGTTGCTGGTGGTATCGTTCTGAAATAGGATGATGCATTTACAGTCCAGGCGCCAGTAGTGTCTCTTCCTCTGTTGGAGGGTGGGGTGAGAGGTCAGAGGTCATAGGTCAACAAGGGGTTGATGCCAGGGGTCAGCTTCACCCCAGCAGAGAGGAATAGAAAAGTGAAGGATAAACAAAGCTGGAAAGGAAAGGAGAAAAGACGAGACAAGAAAACCAGGAGAAAAGTTAGAAAGAGACTAGAGGAGTAAAAATGTTACACAGAAATTCAGAAGCTTAACAGGAGGCGAAGAACAGGTCAATAGATCGATGTTGAGAAAATGCCTTAGCCAATTTTTCTATTCTTCATGAAAATACATCTAGAAGCACCAAACACTATAGGTGACATTTAGCTCTATTGATTCTTATGAATCAATGTCCAGTCTAATAGTAGTTCTGTAGGGACACTCACAGCAGAACAGAGTGTGATTTAAAAGCTGAAGATTTGCTAATATTACAGGGCAAGTGTGCAGGCTGATGCAAAGAACAAAAAGAAAGGTCAATAGCAATGCTTCGAAGCCAGTCAGGATAGTGTACAGAGTAAATACCCTGACATACTTCAAGCAAAATTGAAGAACGAACCGGTGTGACGACATTTACTGACTATGTGTAGCCAAAACAAAGGTGTGTTTGAGTTTATTTTGGTGGTTCAAAACAGTTTGCCTGTGTTTAAGAAAACTTTGTACTGGCTCTTAATCTCTTTCTAACTGTTATTGGTCAAAGATGATGACGTAAATGGTGGGTGTGGCCATTCACTTTTGTGCGAATATCTTTTCCAGCTCATGTTTTTTACACAGTATATCAAATATTTAAACTAATTACAACCGAATGTTTGCAAAGAATTACTTTCAAATATCTGTCTACAATTCAGCGAAGAACGAAGAAGAGCTTTGCTGTAAGTATACCAGGGCCAGGAAGTTATGCTCAAAGTATGTACCAGTGTGTCCTTGTTGCTGTAGTGCACCATCCAGCCCTCTTTGATGGCCGTGCTGGAGCGACGTGTGGTCTGTCTGATTGACTGTACAACTCTCATCAGAGGAATATTAGAACTGGGGAGACATCACAGCGGACAGTACATGAGATCTTATGAGATGATTCCCATTTTATCAAATCTGGATTCAGGTGTGTGACAGACATAGAGGTAAAAAAGGCTAATTCACACTAACAAAGAGAATGTGAATCACTGGTAAAAATTCAAATTTTTACCAAATTCGCATCGAATGTGATGCAAATTGGGCTTTAGTTCTGTTACACATGCAGAACTGTGTAAATTAGGAAAGTAAAACTATTCTTACATAATTCTTACAACTATTCTTGCATGCATGCTGCATGCAACTGAATATGCAAATTTACATATAAATGAATTTATAAAACAATTTATTCTGTTCATGTTTCATGTACCCAACCCTGATGTTCCAAACCCATGTTTCTTACATTTACAAGTTTTAAAGAACAAACGCAGGTTTTTTGTCCATGCAATGAAAGTTAATGGGCACTGAATCTGTCTGTCACTAACAATCTGCGGTAAGTATTTACACACTATCAGTACATAGAAATGTATTGTATAGTTTCATAGAAATGCATTATATAGATTGATCTTATCAGTGAACATTACAGCTTGGTCTGAATAGGCCTTACAGCCTTAACACCTGTCCAACACACCTCTGGTCTCCACTGGCTCCATCCTGGCTGCTGTCCGGGGAGAAAGACCCAGGGATACTGCAGGCTTCATCTGAATCATCCATCAGAGAAGATTTGTCATTGTCTGAAAACTCATTACTGTAGTCCATTGGCACCTCTGTGTCTGTGCTCGGACTCAACATGTCTGAAATACACAAACACAAACAAATGGAGAAGTCACAATAAACACAAGGCACAAATAATAATTAGACATTTAGATGCAGAGGCACCATGGTACAAATATTTCAAATGTGTTAAGTATGTCAACATTGTTTCTCTCACATACTCATTACCTCCAAGAGTCTCGCCTAAACAATCGTTCGGAACCTTGTATGCACATCGCTTGTGGCAGTTGAATTTACAGTCTGAAAAAATACATTGCAGTATTACAATACAGTGTTATTTGCTATAAAAATTAAATATTTACCACAAACAATGTCAATGTGTTGTAATGATACTGTGCTATGTATGCTGAAAATGTTTAATATATAACACAATATTGAACTATTTATTTAAAGCTTAAATCTGTAGCAGTTTGAACAAAAATTAATTGAGCAAGTAGGCAACAGATCAGTGTTCAAAACAGTCTCCTTACTTTACCCTAATTCACAACGGTAAGTTTATAATAATGATTTATAATTTGAGCTGTCAGGTACAATTTCCAGAAAATGTCAGTCTGGCTTCATTTGACTTCAACATATGTAATGAAAAGGTGCAATTTTATGTTTCAAACAGAGATGGTGGTAGAGAGGTGAAAGTTACGAACTGCAGCTTTAAAAAAGGCACATATTTTAAGCAACAAAGTTTTTAGGTGTCAGTTATAAAACAATATATACAGTGTTTAACAAAAGACTTGAAAAAGAAAACTTTTTCAGAAAAACGTTTTTGATTTTTAAATATAGTGAAATAAAATGGCTGAACAATGTCAAGTTAGTTCTACGAAAGGGTCTAGCATCTTTTGCTTGCAGATGCCACATGATTTGATATTTTATTACCCAATGCAATGAAATTCATACATTTCAGATTAAATGTACAAATATTTCCTATTTCAAGCTATTTGCTAGTACCAAATTTTGTTTTTGGGCACTATATACGGACCTTTGCACTGAAGACCCTGGCGGAACAGACCCCTGAGCAATCTCTTGCAGTACTGACACACGGTGGGCCGTGTGTACGAGTGAACCGCGAATGTGTGCGGGACCTTCACTTTAGTCATGAGGATCTTGTCCAGGTGGACGGGACGCCCAGTGTAACAGCGCCTTGCGTCGCTGGGAGTGCGGGGCTGAACACAAAACAACACACATTTAAGTCCCTTTATCAAATTTAACATCCTGTATCATTCCGATATATGTCCATGATTATTAGCTTAGGAGCTATCTATATACTAACGTACCCCTGAACAAGACCAAAAATATTGATGACTCATCATGCACTACATTTTTGTCCAATTAATCGGTAGCTACAATGTAAATGTCCCTCCCCCTACTAACACTACCGCAGTAAGTATCAAATCAAACTTCAGGGCTATGATGTAACTTTAGTCAACTGGGCATTGAAAAGGGATACGTACCATATGTGTGTGCGATCGAATAAGGCTGGCGTCCTCAGACGTCACGCTGCTGTTAAGGCTACTGAGGGACTCTGTGGTGGACAGTCGCATAGACTGACTGCTGGTGAGGGACGTGGTGGACAGGCGACGCTTCCTCACCCCGCTGCAGTTATTGGGAATACTATAGGCACAGCGTTTGTGGTAATTTAGCCCACAGCCTGCAGAGGGAGACAGTGAAAGAAAAGGGAACAAAAGGGAAAGAAATTAGTTATAGCCAATGTATTATGCAATTTTTACTCATTATTAGCAACTTATTACTTGTTATCGTTCCTTATTATGTCAGTTGTAAATATGAGCAATCACAAGACTAGAATATTCCTAGAATATGCATTGTTTTCTTGACAATGCTTGGCACAATAAAGTAACAACCACTAACAGCAGTTGTCAAATATCCCCACCTACTGTTCAAGTCTGAGTATATATTTAAGACAGTGTCTTTTCCTTGAATTAATATGTCATTTACCTTTGTTTATTTGTGTGTTTTATGCAACAATTAATCATAACAATGAAAATAAATCCATTAACACCTTCCTATCCTTTCCTTATTGAGGCTTAATTTGATGAGGGAGCCTATTTTAAGCTTGTTTTGTCAGACCACTGCATAAAACTGGACTGTATTTGAAAGATTTTCAAATATTTAATCTTGTTGAGATCATTCATCTGTTTTTGGGAAACAGTTATAGGTCATGGTAAAATACTTTTGCTATACTAGAACAAACAAATATGATAAATAAATAAAAAATTGATAAAACCCAGATAACAAAGAGATAAAAATCCAAGGGCTTGTTCCTGTCCCCACCATCGCATTTAAGTCCTTGTCGCACCAGTCCAAAGAGCATCTCGCCACAGTGATCGCAGAAGGCTGGCGCGCGATAGGAGTGCACATTTAAAGCATGCGGCCGAATCTGAAAGTCTTCAAATGTCGCGGCAGCTGCAGAACAAACAGATTGAGAGAGGGAAAGTGAAAGAGAGAGAGAGAGAGAAAGATAATGCTCAGATTTACATAAATCATTCCACAGTTAATGAAATGAAGGATTCTAGGGGCCCGGCAGGTAAGGGTTGCCTACAACAATACCTGCAGGAATGATGTACAATGCAGTAATGTTAATTAAACTATAATACTTTACTCCTGAAAATCTGGATCACACATGAGCATTACCACACAACACTGCAATTTGCTGTATGTGTGAACACACCTCTTGAGTGTTGAGCTACTGTATACACGACTCACCAATGGTCTGTGCTAATCGACTACAGAACAACTCACCAGACAAAACAACCTCCACCAGGTCACCCTCTTGAATGTCAGACACGGCCTTCACCAACCGCAGGATGTTATTGCTGCTGGTGTCGTGCTTGAATAAGAGGATCTTGTCATAGATCCCATAAAAGCCACATTCAGGAAACTGCACAAAACAAAGTGGAAAGACAGACAAAGATCAGACTGATTTCTAGCACATACACACATTCACATATCACTTCTCTAATATAACCTTTCTCTTTTCCAGTAGTTAACACAATTACCACATTATAACAGCTAATCACAACCACAACATCTTTCATAGATTTTTGGCTTGTGGAAAAATGTAGAAAATCCAATTTGTAGGTGAGCTGAGCTGCTGGGGATGGTAACCACGTTATTAAAACGTCATATCTGCTAAAGTTCCTCATGGTGTACAGATGGTGGGTCTCTTGCAGGTGTAGCCACCAGGGATCTCCTTTCATATTTGTGTTGCATGTTGGGGGGGAGGGGTGTTGGGGTGTTGTTTTTTTGCTTATACCAGCTGCATTTTGCAATTTGAAGATTTCCTGTTGTTGCAGAGAAGCGTCTTCAATTTTCATAACTTAGCTCTGCTGCTGCTGCAATTTGGATCTTTCAGTATGTTACAAGGTCGAGAAACAGAATAATTTGAAACACAACTGTTCAATGTACCACTGTAACTTTCAAGAACTTCAAACGTTCTTGCCAAATATGGTTTCTATTGAAACAAATCTGCAAATTGTTCTGAACGAATGTGACTGGAGATATCTTGAAGCTTTAATTATTTCAGAAAGTGTAAAACAGTTTCAAATTTAAATCATATGCTGGCGTTTCACACTCAAAACTTTTTTGAGCAATTTACATCCAAAGCTTCCTGATTATCACTTCTGTAGACTAGCTTTGTGTTTGCAGGGGGATTCCAGTGGGTTTTTACGGGGAACCCATTTGCAATCATTAGCATTAGAGCTAGTATGATGGATACAGTTGATGTGAGCTGACAGCTGTGATCGTGTTGAAATACAATAAAAACCCGCTCAGGTGTGATGCCTCACACTTCAGCATTACAGCCATCACTGCATGATTACATCCCACTTGGCACAGAACTAGGGAAGGCTACCCACCTGCATTAGCCAACCTGGAGTAAATTTGAAATGGGAAAGCTGGGTATGCTCAACAGCATGACAAAGGTGCAGTGTTACACATATAAAAGATGAAAGAACAACAAGGATGAAAAGACACCTGGTACCCCCAATCCCAACCCCTCCCCCCACCACCCATACAACAGGTCGTAAGAGTGTGGGACACAAGCTTGATAATGTCAATCAAATGCATATCAGTGAAGGAGATCTCCTGAATAGTTTATAGAGCTCCTTTCAGTCCATGTCAAACAACTCACTGAGTTGTACGTCCATCACAACAGAAGCAAACTAAACCTGACTCTCTTTGAAAGCCCCTTGGCTCATGTGTCCTTGGGCACTGGAGAAATTTTGTGGCATTTTCCACAGCAAAACATGGCATAGTGTGATATGATCCTGTTAATAAGTTAAATCAAGTTTAAGGTTCAACCAGAACTGTATTTTGGTTTCACATTCAAGTTGTGGAGTCTTTTTAGTCATGAGTTTAGGTGGAAAACAGAGGTTTTTCCATCCACTGACATGCTAATAAAGGATGCAAACTGGATATGAGCATAAAAAAATCACTCACTGCAAGAAAGTGTGAGAAAGTGAAACCCAGACACAACATCTAACATCCTCAAAGCTTCCCACAGTTGCAGAAGACAGGAAGAGACAAACCTGAGATAAAGGAAAAGACAAAGACTTGATTGCAAATCTTAATATTTTAACAAATCCAAACACAGCTTGAGATACTGAGATATCCTCTGAAAATGTAGAAGAAATAGATCTTAAAAAACTTAAGTATTTTTCTTAGGCGAAGAATCTGAAAAGAAAAATGTTAATCTGATCTCTGCTCAGTCTCATTACCAACTAGAAGAAACAACTGAGGTATTAAAGACAACTTATTTGTTATTTGTCCTTCTTGTCAGGAGAATTACTGCACTTTACTCTCCACAACCAAAATAACACCTTTCCACCCAGTTCCTGTTTTCCAATATTCAGAACCATCTCACGATTCCCATGTGTTCCTTTCAGAGCACATCTGGCTTAACTCCACCTCACTTAGAGGAAGAGAGGAACCCAGGTCTGTGCCTTTCGCCCAAAATACTCCCTCCCTTTCCCTCAAGCGTCCACAAGAAAGTCAACAACCCCTCATCTTGTCTACTAGAGGCTTGAAGCTCTGCCAAAGAACACAGTCCACACCCGGCCTGCTACCGCAACTTCTGAGCAGCCTCTAAACATACACAACAGCAGCAGGCGGTCTCAAGCAAACAAATGGTCCCAAATGCTTAAGGCTCTTGCTAAACCGTACAAAGTTTTATCAAAAGCTTTTGAAATAGCAGCTAAACCAAGAAAATGAACTAGAAAATTTACCCTGAGGACTTTTGAATACATTATTTCTTCATTATTAAATGATCCATTCTTATTTTCATTACATTAAATAGCTAGGGTATTAAACTGTGTAATAAAGTCTAGGCTTCAGACCGCACACAAAATAGTGCACAGGTTTGTCAAGTCTACTAGGTCATGTTTTATGTAAGTTACAGGCCTACAACAATGAGCACATTTGAATAGGAACTAATCACTGGATTTGCTACTAGTTTGACAAAATGGTGACATATAAGCTTAAACAAAAAAGATTTGCTTTAAAGCACTAATTTGGAAGTAGATGTATAGAATTGTGTATTCTACTTACATCTGGGATATATCTGTGAAATTGTGACTACGAAATCTACACAAATTTCCGATATTTTTTATTGATTTTTTTAAATCACCGGTCTATTACTATTCTAGATAAACTAGCCCTTGTTACTATCCTAGATAAACCGTGGTTGATTTCTTTATGTGGCACTTAGATGGTTATATCCTGTATAAGGAGTTTTTTTGCCAGAATAAACTGTAAAATGTAAAAATCAAAAGTCTGGGTATGCAAGAGTATCTAGTGTATAACTAACTAACTAAACTGTTTTATAAGTTGGGCATTGGAAACACTAGTTCAAACAACTATATTACCAGTCAAACATGGCACTAATAAAACAGTAGCAAAGCACTGGCATCAACATCCTAACACAATCTACTCCCATATAAAATGAGTCAAAAATGCCTGTATATGAAAATAAAAACATGATTTCTATCATAGTTAGGCACTTCCTACTTGCCAAGCCAATGCTTGTTTTAACTATCAACTAAAATAGTGGCAAAACATTGTGGGCAAAACTGTCCGGCATGGGTTACATATACATCTTTATTTGTAATATGCATGTTTGCACAGGGGTTAGACATTCGACACTGGTGCAATCATATCTGCCATACCATGGGTTGTGCTTGGAAACCGCCCATGGTTTCTAAGGGTGCTTTCAGTTGACTAGGATTGTGTTACCTACATGTTCTCAGGCGGCTGCGCCCATTATGTCTGTGATGAATTATAAAAACCATGCCATTATTTCTCTTCTTATGTCTATTCTAGCCCCAAAGCCTGCAATAAAGTGACCTGAACATGTTTATTTGAGCTTTTCCACCCTATGAGAAAAGTTTAACTTTGGAGTGACTTGATGTGGACTACCAGTGGGTGTGAAGAGTAAAAAATTGTGAGTGCCTTGTGAGGGCTGACACCTTAAAGTTAACAAGGCTGAGAACCACTGGTGTAGCTGAAAGTGTGGCAATTATTCTAGCAATTTTTCAAAATTATATCTTTATTATGTTTGACCCAGACCCAGATTGCTCAGATTGTTGTTTTCACAACCTTATCCTTCCAGAATGTTTCAATGTAAATTGACATCTTACCGGTAATGATGAGTGTAGTGTGAACCTGCAGCTTCAGACATTTCTGTTGTCTGAAGACATTTGTTATCTTTTAGTCTACCACAGAACAGACATCCTTATAAATAGCAAAATTTTAAGAAAATAAAAATCTGAAAAGTGTGGCGTGCATTTGTATTTGGACCCCTGTACTCTGATACCCCTAAATAAAATCCAGTGCAATCAATTGCCTTTAGAGTTCACCTAATTAGTTAATAGAGTCCACCTGTGTGTAATTTAGTCTCAGTAAAATACACCTGTTCTGTGAAGGCCTCAGTGGTTTGTTAGAGAACATTAGTGAACAAACAGCATCATGAAGACCAAGAAACTCACCATACAGGTCAGGAATAGAGTTGTGAAGAAGTTTAAAGCAGGGTTAGGTTATAAAAACAAAAACAAGCTTTAAACATCTCAAGGAGCACTGCTCAATCCATCATCCAAAAATGGAACAAGTATGCCACAACTGCAAACCTACCAAGACATGACCGTCCACACAAACTGACAAACTGTGCACTGGTCAGCACAGGTCAGAGAAGCAGCCAGGAGGCCCATGGTCACTCTGGAGGAGCTGCAGAAATCCATAGTTCAGGTGGTGGGAAAATCTGTTCACAGGACAACTATAAGTTGTGTACGCCAAACATCTGGCCTTTATGGAAGAGTGGCAAGAAGAAAGCCATTGTTGAAAGAAAGACATAAGAAGTCCCAGACACAGCAAACATATGGAAGAAGGTGCTCTGGTCAGATGAGACCCATAAGTAACACTGCTTATCACTCTGAACACACCATCCCCACTGTGAAACATGGTGGTGGCAGCATCATGCTGTGGGGATCCTTTTCTTCAGCAGGGACAGGGAAGCTTGATGGGAAGATGGATGGAGCTAAATACAGGGCAAATCCCTCCAAAGACAATGACCCTAAACATACAGCCAGAGCTAAAATGAAATGGTTTGGATCAAAGAAAATTCATGTGTTAGAATGGCCCAGTCAAAGTCCAGACCTAAATCCCATTGAGCATCTGTGGCAAGACTTGAAATTGCTGTTCACAGATGCTCCCCATCCCCATCTGGCTGAGCTTGAGCTTTTCAGTCTCTAGATGTGCAAAGCTGAATACAAATGCACACCACACTTTTCAGATTTCTATTTGCATAAAATTTTGAAAACCATGTATTATTTTCGTTCCACTTCACAATTATGTGCTGCTTTGTGTTGGTCTATTACATAAAATCTCAATAAAAAATATTTCAGTTTGTGGTTGTAATGTGACAAAATGTGGAAAAGTTCAAGGGGTATGAATACTTTTGCAAGGCACTGTACGCCACATAAATGTGGTCACAGCACATCTACGTTATCGATTACACAGTCATAACAGGCCTAATCGGCGAATTGCATCTGGAGCTATGACTGTTTATATGACCTACTCAGTTGGCAATATAACTGCTATAGTCACTATTTAATTATTACACTACAGTAATTATTACAACCGTTCAATGGAAAGCAAATAAACAACCAGCTATATATGATCGTATATGGTAGCACTGATTTCATCTACATTCACAACACAGATTTATTTTTTCTCACATGTGAGACTGATCTGTTTTTCGGAGGGCAGTTTGAACAGTAAAAATCACACTGAAACTGAAAATTTCAGCTTTTATCTAAAAATGGGACTTTATTGTGAACTGAACCAAATCATGAAATTTGTCATAATAGCATGTGTATTTTATCATGTAAGCTGGAACGCTTATATTTTGCTCAACAATATTGTGGCTTTATCGGTTCAGTCAGCTCTTTGTTCGTAAACACACTATAGGCCTAGTATACCTAATGAGTCTTATACATCACACATATTATTTGCAATAATACCATTAACATGTCTGACGTTTGTTCTGTGTTTTATTATTATTCTTTGTTTTTTATGTAAAGCTGCTTTGAAGCAATGTAATACTGTAAAAAGCGCTATACAAATAAAATTGAATTGAATTGAATTAAATCATAACCATCACAGAAGACAAAAAATGGCCAGTGGCATTGGGGCAACTTATCACCCAAAAATATACTTTTTTAATTATGGTAAATATTTATTAATCAACTACAAACCAAAATGTTTCAAATTAACTACAAACCAAAATTTCAAAATTAACTACAAACCAACATTTAAAAATGAACTATAAACCAAAATTTCATTTCAAACGGAGAGGCATCTAAATTTGCAAGTTACTCTTTCATTGTTTTAAAGAAAAAACAGCGTTGTTTCTTATTTCTAAATTGAAAGATGAAATTACATTTAATCTATTTTGCTTTTTAAGTTTATTGCTAAAAACTAATAAAAGCATACAAATCAGTTTTTAAAGTGCATTTATAGAAATTTTGGTAACAATGTTGCAAAACTTAAAAAATTCCATTGCAACCCCATGTACACGCTTGCATAGTGATTATGTAGGCTTTGTTCAGTGCTATTTGGCCTCAAGCATATCATCTATGATGCATAATCTATATATGTGCCATTTAAAGTGAACTTTATCATACTGCCTAAACAAACAAAAAAAACGTTTTGTGTGAAGAATGTATATTCTGGGAAAAGAAATGTCTACTCATGCAAGTTTTGAGCTGTATTAAGCACAAAGAGATTATTCCATAAAGCGGCAGATAAAACTGCATGAATATTAAGAACAATGCTATGACTGTTCTCAACATACCAGTTTTGTTTCCAATCAGTACAGCTTAATATACTTATCACTCCACAGAAAGGGCTGTTTCAAACCAGCTCTCTCATCTCATAAGCATTTGTTCCACTGTAAACTTATGAATATGAACTAAAGGCAGAAACTAGACTGTGGCTGCTTAATGTTTGTAGGAACTGCAGGTCGGGCATGCAAATGTTTGTAAAAAAAAAAGCTGCAAACAGCACTTAACAGAGACAGAGCATCAAATGCACATTATGTGCATTTATATAAAGTTATGTGATATAAAAACAAAACAAAATGTAGTGATGTTCCACCACTTCAAAAGCCATGACTTCCACTGTCATAACTAAACATAGCTAGATAGCTAAAATAAAAAAACTTCCCAGTGTTATTAGCAGATAGTGACATTGAATTAAATGGTGCCATGACAATTGTAGTGTAAAGACGTCAACGCGACACACTCATTAGTGCCCGACAACCAGTTGGCCCAGAGTGGGAATTTCACAGGCTTTTGTGTTTGTACATGATGGAACAAATGCGAATGGACTGTTTTTAGACTGTGTGATGTCATAGTGCCTCGAGCTGAGAGACTTAACAGAGATGCCAACAGTTTTTCAGCCCTGAGGCACGACCCAGCAACATGAATGACAAAAGTGAATGAAGAATTCCCCATCATTAGCTTATACTGTAAAGGAATGATGTCACATCAGATAGAACACTGACATCATGGAACACAATAGCTTAGAAGATAAATAGGAACTACTATGGCAGGTTTTTTCACTTACGCTAGCTTCATTCTTTCATGCCTCCACCCTGTTCCTCTTGTACTTTAGATAATTCTGCACTGTACGTCTGAAACATGAGAAGATAAAGTAGTTCTGTACTATGCAGCTCTAAATATAAGAAGCTGGCCTGGCTGAGGAGACCAGAAATAAATTCACTTTTTGAGGTAGAAAGGTGAAACAGCCTGAAGCCAAAATCACGGTTTTGCTGTGTGTGTCACATCAATTTGCTTTGAGGCCATGCCTTATGTACTTGTTGACAAAACAAATCTTTGCGCAGAATTGCGCAGATATACGCAACTAACAATCACAGTATACAGTATGTTCCTGGAAAACAAACAACAAATATTGACTCATCATGTACACGTCCAATAAAATGCGGTCCGGAATAAAAAAATCATCTGTAACCAACTAGCAACCAGTAAATCATGGATTTGCCATTATGTGACTTAAACTAAAGGTTATGGGCTACATAAAAAAATCTTTTTGTTACGCCCTTTCCCAACTTCCTGTTGGAAACGCATCAACATAGAAAAGAAATTGTCATTTTTCAAGCAAAGCCTAATTGGTCACCTATGTCCAACTTGCCTTGTTCCCACACCCATTTACATTTACATTTTTATGCATTTGGCAGACGCTTTTATCCAAAGCGACTTACAGTACATTCAAGTTACACATTTTGTCAGTACGTGGGCTCCCCTGGAAATCAAACCCACAACCTTTACGCTGCTAACACAATGGTCTACCAACTAAGCTACAAGAACACATCCATTGTCTTTTTTGGAAAAAAACAAGGCCACAACAAAGTGACTAATGTAACTTTAGATTCCATTGACCATTGAACAGATGAGTCTGTCTTAGCAGGAAAACTGGAATGTGCACTCTGGGTGGATTCACCATGGAGCTCCTAAATGTCATCTAAAGACTTGTGGTTTCATGGCCCTCATTGTAATAATTTGATTAATATTAGCATGTTTTTCTCACAGAGCACTTAGATCTCCTCACAAGTCAATGTTAAAAGGACAAGGGGAAACAATAGCATCAACGGACCGCAGCTGGACTGCCCCCACCCTTCGGCTTTGGTCCAAAATGTCAGGAAGCTTGTCAGACTCTGTAAACTCCTGTAATGCTTATGCTTATGCTAATGATTATCCGGGTTAATAGCCTGATTTCCTGTTTGTGTCCACACAGAGTTCAGAGGAGCGAGGGAAAAGTTTATGGAGGAAAGTATGTTTTTGTCTAGCGTTCTTGCGTCAGCGTCATGCTATGACAGGTGCATTCTACCTGCAACGTTAATACAGCTTTCCCCTGAGTCACGAGCAGATATGAGTCAAAAATCTAAAAAAAGTCTGTGTCATAGAAAATAGCACAAAGGCCGACTTAACATTCCACACATGGCATTCCACACAAGGCATCACACATTGAATTGCTACATTAGTGGAGAGAGAACTGAAAATGGAGTGGGGAATGAGACTGGGAATTGTGGCAAACTGGATTCAAACATGCATTGCCCATTTGAGAACCAAAGCTTAAACATATCACACAAAACAAAAAATGAACAGTAATGAACTTACAATGAATCCAAAGGATGATTGTGTAGCACAAACATGTTAAAAAATGTGTCATACTGCATTTAAAATGATAAATTACATTATGCATTCAAGGTTTAGTGCTTACTAATTGCCTACTAAGCAGTTTAAGTTATTTTCAATATTTAACTTGTCACCATGTGACCATGAAACCAGAAACTTTTCCATTTTTTTCCATTTTCATTTTTCTTTTACAAGATAAATATATAACAGCCCCACAGATAGAGAATCGCACGATGTTTGACAATGTTTGTTTCCCAGTGAACAAACATACTGATTCAAATGTATACACTAAATGCACTTTATGTCACCTAGAATAAAAAAACCTTTTATTTAAGTGTATATCTAAACAAAAGAAACTTTTTTTAAATAAATGTAAGAGCTTAAATAAAATATAAAATATTCCTGATTTTGCATTTAAACCTTCTGGAAAAATCATCTCTTAGACGTTGAGTCACAGACTTCATTCTGAACTTTTTTTTGTGTCTGGCCTGAACTCAAAATATTTGTTTAAGTTGTTTCAGACCATTTTTTTTCAGACCATTTAAACTGAGCCACAAATTTCACTTGCACGTGTTGGACTCCTCAAAGTGAGTTTACAGACATCTAACCAACAATAAAAACCAATAGAGTCTGATAAGGGGATTGAAACCATCTGCCTCCTGAGCTCAGTATGTTGGTTTAGATACAGAACTTGCACACCGCAGACATACACACACAGTGATTTCATTAGGCCCTCTGGATTAACTGCATTTGAAGGAGCCTGTCACACACAAGCTACCCAGGGCCTCAGAAAACAAAGCAGCTCTTTTACATTCAAGCGAACGGTAACATGAGAGGCATGACTGGTAAGCGAGGGGTTGAAGTGGGTGGAGGGGACCCAGCCAGGAGAATTAACGGAGTGTGCTCTGTACCGTGCTGAAATGAGCTTTTGTCAGGGTGATCAGGCAGGTAAGCCAACAGGAATGCCACAGCAATCCCCAGGGCCTCCAACCATATGACCAAGACTGTATTTCTTTGAACAGGAAGTGAGAGAGGAAGGAAGATGGAGGTAGAGAAGTGAATGAGAAATTCTGGTTATAATAACATTAACAATTCATTTAGAATTTTTAAGGGAGTTAATATGTGTATTCTGGACTGATTCATTAAAATATTTTTAAGAGACATTTTTTAATTCAGTCATTTGCATTTTAAAAGATTAGCTGTGGTGGTGTAAAATCAGTAGCTGTAGGAACAAGTTTTTAATTCTAGATCAATTCTAGATAAAGGCACATCTATACTGTCCCTCTTGAAAAAACTGTCCTGTCCATCCTGAATCAAAATCTTGAACTAGCCAAAACTGATTTAGGATGGTCTTCCAGCCTGGCCAGGAAGAAAAGAACCCAAAATTCTTCTTAAACTAGCCAACAGAGAACGCAACCATCATGACAACCAGACTGATTTTTAAGCAGGAGTTGCAGTACCATGGTGCATGTAGCATGGCAATAAATAATTGACACATCAATGTGCCATGGGTTTTTAAAGACCTTGGTAATATTATGTTACATAGCATGGTCAAAAACAGTAATTCTGTGGTACTTTTAGGTACATTTTAGTGAAAAACAGAAACACACACACATTTCTGTCAGTGTGACTGGAATCAGACTTTTCTCCTTAGCCTGAGATCATGTGTTTACCCGCTGTGGTAACCCACCCATATTTCTTGCAGCAGCAAACCGGC
The DNA here is from genome assembly GCA_036877575.1 of Botia almorhae. Taxonomy (NCBI): domain Eukaryota; kingdom Metazoa; phylum Chordata; class Actinopteri; order Cypriniformes; family Botiidae; genus Botia; species Botia almorhae. The sequence continues at coordinate 21,786 of JAZGTJ010001038.1, forward strand.
TTGAAGACACACACGCTGCTCCACCTTCTCCAAATTCGCATGCACACTCCACCTACACTCAACGTTCACATCCCAACACAAGTCGATCCAAACACAAGCAAGCCAGAAGCCCTGTTCCACCCATGTGTGCTCTTTTCCCGGCAAAACTAATCTGCTTTGATTTGTACTGCTATATGACATCACCTTTTCATCCAAAGAAATCCATTTCAAACCACAGTTGGTCTAAAAGAAATAAAATCCTAACAAGATTAATTACATACCGATTTACTCACAGCATGGTGTTACACACCACATTTTAAAATCAAAAGAGGTGCCAAGTGTGAAATTAAGGCTTATAGACGACTCTGTGTGTATTTGTACTGAACTGTGTGTGTATTTGTACTGAAGCTCTAAAATACCACTAGCTGGGTGTAATGTTGTTACTGCACAGTAAGATAAGGTGTGGAACAGTGTCTTATTCTGCATGTTTATTTAAGAAATAAACAGGGAGACACATCACAACTGTTTTGAACACAGGGCTGTGGGTGAGCCATATGTCCCTGGGTAACGAAAACCATCTGTGACCTCATAATTGAGCACCCAAAATGGACACACACCCCACACAACTTCCCACAAGGTAAAAACAAAAGTTTGGCTTTTGTTACTAACTTATTTGGTTTCTCTTTGTAAACTGACCCAGGGAACCTCAGACATTATGGAATGTTCGCCATTCCATGTTGCAAAGATGGTATCAAATTGTAATACCGTGGCACTGTAATTTATACCTTTGATTATCATTGCCATATTTATAAACTGTATTTATAAAAGACATTACACTCTGACAAGTACACCAAAGTATGGGTGCCAAAGTACATGTCAAAAAAAATTAAATGAATACACTACCATTTTCCACAGTCAGAAGTTAGACTGCTTAGAAATCATGGCATCAAAAGCTAAAAATCTTTCAATCTCTTCAAATCAAACAAGGATTATTGAAAGTCAAATCAAAAAACTAATTGTGCAGTTTTAGGGCCAGCTACTCTTATATAAATCTTTAACAGCAAGATTAAATGCAAAAACTGCTCTCAGATCAGCTAGTAAAAAAAAAACCTCTCTTCGCCTCTCCTGTCATTTCTCACCTTGTGCTTGTCATTTATTTTCTGTTGATAGCCAGAAAGAGTAAACGTGTGTTTTGAATAGTCAAATTGTGACCAGTGCAGAGCGGTAGATTAGTCATGAAATACGGTACTTCCATGCAAAGACTCTCTACAGCTATGCAAATGGGCAGGATTGAGAAGGCTGTAGCAATACGGTGCAGAATTACTTTGAATGACTCCCAACCCCCCAAACAGCAGACACAACAGTCACATTCATAACAAAACAAATGAACAGTGATTTTATGCCATCTCCTGAAATTTTCAATATGGGTGTCCTTAAGAATCCTCTGTCCTTGGAATCAGGGAAACACTTTTTGATATCTAACCTTCTTAACCTGAAGAGTTTGGAATAGATCCACTTTGAGGTGGAATTGAAGATGGCTATGACCTCATTTTGCTGTTGATCTTGCATGTGCGTTTGAACACACAGTTACCTTCTTGTATTTAAACTTGAGTATAAAGAGTATAAATAGTAGTATAAAAAGACTCTTTAAATTTAGTGTAAATAGAAATTGTAAAATCTGTAATGTGTTATTTAACTTTACATATTTACTTAAAGTCTTACTGGTGCAGCACAGTGCATGCTGTGTTTATATTTATGCTAAAGTTCCTAATTTCTGTACTGCTAAGATCATCAAACGAAACAGCAAAAATAATTATTTGAAACAGTCCTCCTAAAAACTTACTCCACCTTTCATTGGTCGGAAAAAAAAAGCTCCACCCCAAACTTATGCCATTGGTTGTTGTGTGGAGCTAGTGGAGATGTTTAAATGAACACAGCAATGTTTACACTTTTCTGGGAGATCAACCTACAGATGCCTTACCTATTGTCTCTGCATATTAAGCTTGGATAGAAGAATTTTGAGGAAGAATCTAGAAGAATATGTATCTTAACATCAAATTACATGCTTAAAAAGCTAACACACCCATTATGGATGACAACAACACACAACTTACTGTCACTGCCAATTATGTGTTTTATTTACTCCCTATTTAGACACTTCTCTTAACACCTTATGCAGAAATTTGCCTGGAGGCACTGAGACAGAAACCAAGTAACATAGTAATGAGTCTCACTGAGTAACACTTAAGACAAGTCTCAACACACACTTTAACCCACATACTGTATAATGTAATGGTGAGATTGTGTGACAAATTCGTTAATGATTCAGACATATTTAACCATATAGAATTTGAGGCTAAAAATGTATCAACGGTAAGCAAATTCACCTTTTCACAAAGCAATGTATTAAGTATTTGATTAACAATAGTAGATGAATGTAGTGATTAGACACAAAACAACATAACTGCATAAAACTGTTTGACAACCACAGTGTGCTTTCCTGTGTTGACGTTTTTATTAAACAGGATATTTGGGTGGGGCATATTGAAGGGAACATCTCATGTTTGTTAAAATAGGCTGTGGCTGAATCTCAGCCATGTTTAGTTGTGCCTGACCAGGAGCGATTAATTGCTCCTTGCTAGTCAGCTGCAGGTGGTATTAGGCGAAGGAACTCATTCTACGGAGCTTCTAATTGGACTAAAAACCTGTGCAGGATGAGTCACCAATATTTTTAACCCATTTTCCCATTAGAGAAAGACTTTTTATTTCAGACATATATTTGCTTTGTGAATTTGTCCATATTTAAGTGTTTACTACATGGCCTGAAAGCTAACAAGCATGGACTAAAAGCCCATAAAAAATATTTATTACTTTCATGGGCTAATTAACAGATACCTTTACAACAGGTGTAAGAAATGTTTTTTTTATCTTGTGAATTACTAAAACTATGGGTGAGGAAACTTCCAAACATGCTGCCAGATGCCCTTTAAGTTTGTTTACATTACAGAATCAGCCAGTATTTTTACTGTTCAAACTCAAAGGAAAGTAAAAGCAGCAATAGGCAATGATGTCTGGTGTGTACACATGTGCAGAGATACCGCATTTGTCTGCAAACCTGCAGTGAAAACACTAACTTTTGGAGGAAGCCCCTGGGAGCAGTTCAGAGGCGAAACACACACCATGGCTTTCCACTTTGGAAGGAAACAGGCTCTGTTTCCTTCTCTTTATCCCACTGACAATAGGTTGCTTACGTGCTGGGCCAGCAGGGAAAACAGGCAGGCAGAAGAACAACAGTGACAGGCCAATCAATAGAGGCCATCCTTGCCTTGTACTTTACAGATGACAGCTATAACTTGGTCGTGGAGGGCCACAATCCTGCACAGTTTAGTTCCAACCCTTAGCACTTAACACAACTGCCAGTTATATAATCAAATCCAAGACTTTGATCAGGTGGGTCAGGTTTTGTTTGCTTACGGTTGGAGCTGAGCTCTGCAGGTGGTGGCCTCCATGACTGGATTTGAATAGCCCAGCTATGGATGCTATTATATGCATTACCTAGGGTACAATGTAATGCATTACATAGGTTACAATTCTGCAGTCTCTTCAGGAGTCAAGGGGAATGAAAACTGGTCCTAGAAGGGAATAAATTGAGCCTAAAGGGGAGGATAAACATGCTGCCACATTACCTTCCAAGTGAATGGAAAACACTGTCTGTGGAACAGAATAGGCCATTTGAATAAACAGAGAGGAAACACTGTGACTCACTCTGCCTGAAGCCAAGGAGAGATGAGGGAAAGAAAGAGACAGAAGGTGCCATGAGCATGAATCCAAACTCACAAAGATCCCAGTCCAGAGGATAAAATGAAGGACTTGTTGTAATCAACCAATTTGTGGGGCGAAGGAAAAAGTGTAGTCACTTATGATCAGTATTACCCATCAAAGATCAGATTCTTTCCTCTATAAAAGAACAACAGAGCTCTGTTTAAAAACACAGCCTGTACAAATAAACAGGAGTGGATCAGCAAGTTCAGAGGAAAGTTCTGGAACGTGAGTACCTTCATCTTCATCTTTCATAGGGAAAGCAAAAAATCCTGACAGCCAAACTTGTAAATGCAAAGCTAAGTTCAAAGGGACTATGTTATTTGTACAAAACGTGATAACTGGTGTAGTAATGTTTTACAAATGATTCCTAAAAAAATTAACTTTCCCAATAAATCTTTTCAAGCTGCTCATTGGCCACTGCCCAGAGAATAAAAAATCTTTTAATTAAATCATTTTGCAGCCTGATTGGCTGATAAAATCTTGGTTGTTTGGAACAACTTCAGATTTGAGGTTAGGACAATTATGAAATGGCTGGCCTGTTTTTTGTTTTTTTCTGGCCTGTTAGGAATTTAGAGTGGACATGGGGTTTTGATTTTTTTGTTGGACTAGAACACTAAGTGTTTTTGATTTTCCATTATGGAATAAAGTTTATTGACTCATAGCAATGGCTTTTAGCTGTTTAATGGTCAATGTTTTGTACTCATATTTGCATGTATGCATTTGACAGCCACTTTTATCCAAAGTGATATACAGTTTGTGATAAAAACAGACACTCTATCCAAAGTGATGTACAGGCAATACATTTTATCAGTCTAATAATCAAACTCATGTCCTTGGAATTTCTAGCACCATGATCTACCAGCATTTCTTTAAACCACTCCAGTTTTTCCTTAGGCTCACATAGCAACACACATGGCAAACCATAACTACTGTACATTTTACAGAATTGGTGACTAATTCATATGAATTCATACAATCATAGTTTTGTATGATCTGCCTTTGCCCCAGTGATGTTAGGTTTAGGGGTGGGGTTAGGGGAGACTTTTAGTGCTTGCTTTTTGTCTAATGATCATATGTTTTTGTACAATTCACATCATACGAATTCATATGAAATTAAATGGCATCAGCATCTCATAAAATGGTTACATTTTCCCGTGAGATCAGGTTGAAAACGTAGTAGTTCCTTCATTAGGTGTGATGTTCACAGAACAGTGCCTTGACAGGATGTTTACAGGCTGAACTGCTGACTCTGGACTAAAAAATGTATTTGTCATGCATGGCTTGTAGTGTCAAGGGCTGGAAAAAAGTGGCACTACTGTAAAGAAAATACTTCTCACTCGTCAAATGATTAACCATAAAATGAAGAGAATGTGAGGCTATATTATGGGTATTCTCTTTAATCCTTAATCCTAGTCTATGTGGTTTAAAGGTCATTTACCCAAAAGTAAACCCAGTTCTGGGTAACTGGTTAACTTTATACTTAACACTTTACAAAGTCCCATTTGTTAATATTAGTCATCTACCTTAGACAACATCAACTAGCAATAAAATACATCCACAGCATGTATTTATCTAGGTTCATGTTAATTTCAACATTTACTAACACATTTTTAAAATCAACATTAGTTAATGCACAACAAACATGACAATTTACAATTGTGTTTGTATCAACTAACATAAAGCTTAATAAATGCTTTAAAAATGCATTTCTTTGTGTTCTTGTTAGCTAATGCATTAACTATGTTAATGAATGAAACATTACTGTAAAATGATACAAAATTTCCTAATCTAAACAATTCTACACCACTCTGTCACTTGCTAAATTAAATACAGAAACTCCAAATCAGCAAATGAGTTTCTGCTAAACTTCCGTTTGAGTTGTTCAAAACTGCTAGTGCAAACAGCATCACAACCCTCAAAGCAGAATATGATGGGTGGCACTTACCTTCTGATCCACAATTGAGCACGCAATTTGTTTAACGTAGGCCAAGTCTGCCGTCTGGGGTAGAAGCACGGATTCTCTGGTCAGCCCAATCTGTATAATGAAGGAGACACCGGTCGGTGCTGGAGGGCCAGATGGCATAGTAGATGCCTCACCCGGTCCTGGGACCACCCCCATGTCCACTGGAGGGAATCCTGGGGTTTGAGATGCAGGCACAGAGACCGGGGTCCCTTGTTGCATTACCACTGACCCAGGAGGAGACGGACCACCTGAGCCAAAGAAGACTTGAGACATGGGTCCCGGAGACATGAAGGGACTGACGTTGGCCATGCTGAGCAGTCAAAGAGTCTAAAACAGTCAGCAGAGAGTTAAGACCGGGTGGTGTGAGGCAACAACACACCTACACGCCAGCACACACTCACTCATCAATGGTGGCTGTCTGTGTGGTGTGCCCCGTGTCCCCTAGAGCATAAAAAACAGATCCCTTTCCAGGAAGTGGCTCTTCTTTCGCCTTGTCCTCTCTTTCACGGAAAGCTCCTCTACAGTGTTTTCATTCCAGACAGTGAGTAGGTGAGAAAAGCCGATAAGTAAAGTTTGGTTTTCAAACTGGTGTAGCCCCCACCTCCTCCTCCTCCCGCTTCCTGTTCTTACAAGACTCCAGAGCAGCTCTGAAGAGGAAAACTTCCAAACTTTAGAGAAACACTCTGTAACGAAAAAGAGAAGCAAAACAAAAGTTTACAGCTCAAAACTGTCTGCTAAAGATGGCTTCCAAGCACAGGAAATAAGCAAAAGACAGAGAGAGAGCTCCTGGTTAGGCTTGCTTTGCAAGTCAGGTTGTGTTTCAGTTTCTTGTCGTGTTGAGCTGGGTCTGCTCTGTCTCTTTGAGAAAACTACCCAAGAACACTCCCTCTTCCTCCTATCTCCACCTCCCTGCCATCAGAGCCTCCCAGAGCCCAGAAGGAAGTGACTTACAGATCTCTCAGCCAATCAGCAGGACAGAGCGAGTTGTGGAGAGGCACAATGAGATCATACTCATGCCTCGCTGTCTCCTCCCATTCTTACATACCCTATCCTCCCTCTCTCTCTTTCAAGTTTTATGTCTCTTTGTGCAACAGTTTGCCATGCTCATACCCCCACCCTGGAACGATTTTGTCATCCTGTTTTTGCCTGCTCCACATTTGCACTCCTTTCCGTGTCCCCTCTCCCTCTTCTAATCTGCTACTCTGTCTCACATGGTAACTGCATACCTGACCTGCAAACACGCCTAGATATTCAGCCCACATGCTTGAAGTCAGTTTAACGTTAAAAATAAGGGAGTATTGCATTGTTTTCCCTTGAACAGATGAAGGGAGTGTCTGCTCACAAACGGCAGTGATGCAAAACCTTGCAATAAAGCTTTGGAATCTCAAAACAAACAGCTAAATCAGATGGGTTGTCTAACCAAAGAAGGGTTTATTCCACATGTTGTGTCAGGCATCTTTAAAATGTAACAGAAAATTTTTAAAATCCCAACCAACTTAAAGGGGTTAAATATATTCTTTATTATTAAAAATAAAGGGGGCCGTTATTGGCTGCTGGGACTTTATGTCTGTGCAAATGCCCTCTTATATGATTGGCTAATGTTTTTGCATGTGAAAGAAATGAGAAACAGTGCTTACTCAGAGGCCATAGGTCCAGTTGATGTTGCCTCATCCTTCATTAACAGCCCCTCTGTGAAGCCTGCATTACATTGACAGGTTCACAAAACAATTCACAAACAATGCTTAATGCGACAAACAAACTGTCCTTTAAATAGTGGGTAGGGTGTGTTTAGTTTCCTCTGGTGAGATGTTTCCAATTAAATAGTAAGCTAGGGTAGGACATATCAAAGCCTTTAAGCCAACAGGCATTGGTTTGCATTAGCTATAAACCATGACCACCTACCTGTCATAACGATACTGTAGCAAGCAGGTAATAGGTATAGGAAAAATGTTCCTATTTTTGGAAATATTCATTGGACAAAAATTAGTGTTAAAAATAGAGCATGTTCACAAATGACATTGATCTCTTATGATTCCTTATAATCTTGGTTTCCATTATCTCCTTCAGGATCACATCAGCCATATGAGACACCAAACACACTAAACATTTTTCTGTCCGTTACATTTTTCACATAGCCGTACACTTTTCCAGACAGCAGAAATCAGACTCAGAATTCAGAATAATATCTCTGTACAAAACCATGTTTTTATTTAGTTGTTTTTTGATATTTTTATGACATACAACACAAGACCTGCAATGTAAACCGAAAAGAAAAAAAAAATCAACAGTTATAAGGAAAAGATGTAATTCGATAGACACTAGAAAGCAGTTTAAAACATGTATAATAAAACAAAATAAATAAAAGGCTGGTCATTTTATCCCTTGTAGTTAGAGAATATTGTTTGAATACAGCTTAATATGATGTACAAAATATCACACAGTGATAAGTTGCTATTAAAAGATAAAAACACGTAACAAAAAGTCCTTTTACCTTGGCTGTGGACTGAACATTTTTTCTTAAATTCATACAATTTTCATTTTTTAGGCTTTTTCACAATCACAAGCAAGTCTTAAGCCTAGCAAAAAAAGGTACTACTGCCTTACACCTTAATTCTAGTAATCATAATTATAATGTGTAGTAAAGAAAAGCAAATAAGTGAGAATTTCAGAAACGCACAATTTGCATTCGTAGTCTCTCAAACATGTGAACATTTTCGGTTTCTTTTTACACAGATTTACGTCCTCTCTTGGTAAGGAATGTGTTGTTCGTTGTAGTTTGAAGACTCGTATTGCATCAATCGCTGTGAAGAAACAGGTGTGCAGAATAGACAGCAGAACTCATCTAAGCACCCATGTAATTGGCATTCTGGAAGATAGTAAGTTAGTAGTAAGAAGTAATGATGTGGCAGGACACTAATGAACAGAACCATTCGTCTTATCCTACCTGTGTAGAGTAGAATAAAGCTAACTGTTAGTGTGCGGTGCAAAGTTTTGTAGAAGAGATGCAAGCAGCAAAGGATTATGAGATTCCACTCAATATGAATCTGTGGTTATGTGTGACATTCATGGTCTCAGTACTTTACAAGGGACAAAAAAAAAGACATATCCATGTCCATTTCTCAGACTTGTTACCTTTAAGATCAAACCTGCTTTTCATGATATAGACCACATTTGTTTTGTGTTGCATGAATGGAGTGGCTCTATAGGGAGGTAGTCTGGCTAAGGACTGACATGACCCCATGCTAGACTGGTCTTCATGGTCCTCGATCCATCAGTCTTTCCATCGCTTCTGACCTTCCTTCTGGCTATCCGTGTACAACCACGGAAAAACAGTAAAAGACAAAAATAAACCCGGCTAAACGGAAAACGGCTAATACTTGATGTGACCTTTGACCTCCACATTTTAAGACCGGGCAAGTCCGTTAAGTCATTTTACCCTCAATACCCTAAATTACTCTCCTATCTTGCCCTGTCTAAAGCTACTGGGTTTATCAAGACTATTAAATTGGTCACACAGGTTTTGTGCCTTGATTCCTTGGTTAGTTACCAGATAGCAGGATTAACTTATTCTCTTTTCCCTTTAGAGCCCATCTAAGATTTCTCTCTGGCAATTCTCCCAGAATTCTCCTAACAGACAAGCTCCTTACCACTAACACCTCTCAAAGCAAATGATATGTTCTACACTTCTCAGCAGAAGGACTTGATATCACAGATGTCCAAAAACTGCAGTTTCAGGATAGTAATTTTGCAATACACCTGTATATATGTGTGTGTGTGTATATATATATATATATATATATATATATACTGGAATTTGTAATTAGGTGCAATTTTCGTTGGTGACAACCAAAGATCCTCTTGCATATGCAGTGACTGATGATGTGAAAAGCCACATTAGCGCACCAGGAAAATTCTGAAATTTTTGACTCCGTAGCTATATTTCTGAAATGCCAAAGAACCGTTATTGAAATGATGACTCACTGTAAGCATCAGCCAAGATTTGATACTTTATGACCCGCGTCATGAACAGGTCCCTGATTCCAAGGAAATCTTAGCACCAAGATTATAAGACAGCCGTGCTATGTACAGTGTAATCTGCTTATATACAGAAATGAGTTGCAACTTCTGTGCATCCAACTACAGATCTTGCCAAAGAATTCTTGGACACCAAACACTTTAAAAACGCTACTCGACAGCCAGCTGACGATTACAAATAATGCCACCTGACCAGATATGAACAATGAAGAGCAATGAGAGATTATGAAATGCCTGAGCCAGCAATGTCAGAAACACAAATGCATGGCAAGTACTTGTGTTTGGTTGTTGTTCATGTATAAATGAAAGGAAGTAGTTGAGCGGCTAAAATGCTAAGGCTTTTAGCTGTGAGGCTAAAGCAGTTACTTTGCAGCTGAAATACAAACAAAAACAAGCAAAAAAAATGCATCTAAAGTGGTCTTTGGAATGAAATGCATCGATTGCCCCACGTTACTAGGCAACAGTTACGCGAGGATGTTAATTCACAGATTAGTACTAATGCAATTTACGTTGAGCAACTGCAGGCTTGGCTAATGCCTTGTTTACCGAGAGCCTTTGAATCCTTAGCATAAACCAAGCATGAAAATAAAATCCAGGGTGCGTGTGCTTGTGTGCGCATCCATCTGTCAACAGAATGGACATCCCATCTACACACTGTGCAGATAGAGGGCAAATAATTTAGTAGTGTCATTTAAAACTGAAATTAGGATAGCAGAACCATTAGTATTAAAAGCAGTACAATTTGTATCACAACATTACAGGTTGTTGAGTTCTGTGCCCTTAACTCAGGCAGTGATGTGTAGTACATTGTTCCCCTCAGAGTTAGTGTGAGTGTGTGAGCGTGTGCATCGTCGGATATTCAGCGTTTCACTCTTTTGGCCCAGTAGTGAGGGTGTCTCCCCTGAGAAGAGAAAACAAATCCGCTTACTACAGCAGAGATTACATGTAAATGCATTCATACATGTACAAACAACACCATCTATACTAAAGGCACCGTAAGGGATTTCACCCATCCGCCACCTTTGCTATGCCCTACGTCCACAATTGTATTTGTTATGACTGATCGATAGAGAATATCACCTGGCTGGAGGTAATCTGAGTTTGAGACCCCTGATTTTAACTGAATTAGACTCCTCCCTCGACGTATTCCACACACCCTTATTTCAAAACCCCACCCTCCTAAGACATGTTGATAAACCTGAACCCACAAAACAACAGACAGAGGAAGTTTCTGATTGGTTGTAATGATATTAGTCCTTTCCAGAACCCTTCCGCTAAAAACATAAAATGCTTCTCCTTCTACATTTAATGCTTCCTAATTTTTAAAGTTCAGAGTGCATGTTTACCAGATAAAGAATCAAACAAAGATCTTGGCAAGGGCGTCGGCCCCGGCACTCGCGATGAAGGGCTGCGAGGGGTGGAAGGCCACGTCGTGAATGGCCTCATCGTGTTTCTTCCTGTGGGCCGTGATCTCCTGCACACATGTGCGATTGTCCAGCATCCACAAGCGCACAGAGCAGTCATGACCTTACGGAAGAAAACAAGCAGAGAATTGTGAATTGAAAAGTGTAAATTGTGTTAGTTACTTTCACTTTTCTGTGAGAATGTTTTCTGTTGATTTGAGTTAAAAGGATCATTCTACTCTCTTATGTCACACCTAAGATTGCGTGCCTGTGTGTATTTACTTACTGCCGGAGATGAGGTAAGTGCCTTTAGGGTCTGTGGCGAGACTGGTTACAGCATCCAGGTGAGCAACCATGGATTGAATCACTTTCCCTGTGGCCACAGGGAGAGAAAAAAAACACTGAAGGTTTTGTGTAGGATATTTAAGATGTAAAACACAGCTCTGTTTGTTTGGATGGTATGATATAGGGCTGATTATTTTGATGATTAACCGGTTAATTTTTTCCCCCAAATTAATATGGAAAGAAAATGTTTTTTTAAATTAAAAAACATGTTGACAACATATTCATAAATGTTCTCTTTTAAACAATATGCAAACTGAAGGCTTCTGAAATCCAACATCTGGGTCTGAATAGTAGGTTAAGCTATGTTATACATGGGGGAGGCATTTATATATTTTATTAAGTTTTATGAAGTTAAATTGATAAATTTTATAAAGTGTACTCAAATTGTGGAAAACTTGTGATTTACTTTTTTTACACTGGCCTTTAACTAAAGCCATTTTTTAATCTTTTTTTTTCCAAATCTGCTTTTTAAGAGGCTGTGACTCATGATTTTTCTAAAATAAATAAAACTAAGAAATCCAGATAAACTCACTAGCCAATAAGTCAACTATTTATTAACCACCATTAGCCAGATATAAATGACACGTTTCAGTGTCATACAGTCAGTGCAATGCCTACACCAGCCTCCCTTTACCAGGCTCAAGAATGTAATTCCCAATACCAACAATGTTTTATCATTTTTCTTTTCAAGTGCTCTATATAACTGATGAGTAAAGACTGCTGTGTGTGAATGAATCAATTGAGCCTTTTTCTAACGGAGGTCCTTTTGTAACTGCTTCCACAGATCCATTGTGGCTGCACGCTGGGGGAGTCAAATGGCTCTGCTAGTTTATTTATAGTTTCCCCAGTGCACAGCAGGAAAATAAACTTTGTTATTACCGGCCTTGGATATCCTTCAAAATTGCTACAAGCTATCGACACAAACACACGCACACCTGTCTTGTTGTCCAGGAAGCGGATAGTGCGGTTCTCGTGGGCTGTTATGGAAATTGGTTGGGAAGGATGGCTGACCACACAGTTAATCAGCTCACTGCCTGCAGGGGGCGGTACAAACAAAAGCATTTTATTAAAATTGCAAACGAGAAATGTCACAGCATTGACAGCATTATACAGCATCGACAGCAAGATACAGCATCAAGTAATTTTACTTCTGTAGCATATATAAACGGAAACAAATACATAAAAAAGATAAAATTTTTATCTTTTGTTATTGGCTGTTACTGCCATAATCAAATTGTTGTGATGGAAATTACAAAGACAAACATTGTTTTTCTTTAAAAAAAGCATGTTGATGAATCATGCACAATACTAAAACCTTAAATTTAATTACAAATATAGACTGTAAACCACTTGAAATTTAGCTTAACACACATTCCTTCATGAACTGGTGCTTACCATCCTTTGTCTGGGTCTCCAGGACCATAATGCTTTGCTCCGTGTTGAGGTCATAAAGCAGAGTCTCGCCCCCATCAAAAGACACCACGGCCTGAGATGGGTCTGCATTGACAAAGGCAACCGAGGTGGGAGTGCCATGTTCTGAGAATATGAGAAAGAGAATGTGAGAGAGTAACAGACAAAATATACACAGAAACAACTCCCAACACACATCCTCTCCTTTTTACCTTTCTCTTTATTGAAGACAGACACACATGGTGAGGAACTGTGGGAGTCCCATATACGAACAGTGCCATCAGCAGAGCAAGATGCCAAACGCTTCAGGCTGGAAGAATAGGCCAAACCCCACACTGCATCTTCATGCCCTGACAACACGCTGCTCTCCACACCTGGATCTGGACACACACACACACACACACACACACACACACACACACACTTAAGTCTACTAAGTTCACCTGTTGACTGATTCATTAAGAGCGCCCTCTGGTGGATCGAAATAAAAAGTGCAGATGACACTGTTTTCAAATGACCTACCATAAATTTTAGGAAAACATAAGCCGTGCTTAGCCACATCACAATACTAGACTATTTTGGGTGATTGTCACGGTTTTAAAAATAGTTCTTATTGTGTTGCTATGCAGTTGTTAGGGTGTCCTGGTGGTTGCCAAGACTTTATAATGGTTGCTACAGTATTATTGCCCTAGCAACACCATTATTATTTCTAAAGGTGGTGTCTAATAGCAGAACAACAAGAGTAAGCTGGACAGATGGCATCTTGTCACATTTAATCACCTATCACACGTACGATTGACGTCACATGTGGAAGGTGTGAAGTGAACTCCCTGCTCTGTGTGAATGTGCAGTATTTGGCACACTTACCATAGTTATCATAAGGATCGACATTAAGGTCTGGAATCTTCCAGCCGCGCACAGTTCCGTCCAGACCCCCGCTGAAGCATGACTCCCCTTCTTCTCCCATCGCCAGAGAAAGAACAGCACCACTAAATCACACACACACACACATTAAAACCCTAAATAACAGAAGTACTGTAGTGGTACCATATATACCATGTGCTGAATCATTATCATAATTATATAATCACAATTACATTTTAATTTAAAGAAAACAATGAGATTTATTTTTGTTACATTTGTTTGTGTGCTTCTTATTGCAACCTACCATAANCACACACACACACACACACACACACACACACACACACACACACACACATGAGACATGAGATTTATTTTTGTTACATTTGTTTGTGTGCTTCTTATTGCAACCTACCATAATTTTAGAGCACTAAAGAGCGACATGCTCTAAAAAGCTGCTTTAATAGGTTGACCGAAACATTATGCTGGCCTCTAAGATATGTGGTTTGTCTTTTGATCATTAACCTGTCTCACTCACTTGTGTGCCCTGAATGTATAAATGGGTTCAACGTCCAGCGCTGCATTTCTAAAATAGCAAAATTAAGATGTTAGTAAACCAAGAGACTCATGCATTGATATTTCTAAGTAATCTTCTAAAGACAACTATACAAATACACTTAGAATGAAAACATTATGAAATATATCAAATAATGTAGCTTTTCTGTATTTGTGATTTTCTTGTTCTAGAGGAAATATGAAAGGTTAAGCTTATGGATGGTACTTTTTGGGATGCATCGCCTTGTTGAGGTTCCACAGTTTGAGCGTTCCATCTTCTGAGGCGGTCAGCAGGACAGCCTGGCTGGGGTGAAAGGTCAATGCTCGGATGGCATCGAAGTGGCTTCGCAGTGTAAAGCGAGGGTTCCAAGTCTTTTTGAATTCTTCTCTATTGTCCTGCAACTTTAAGGGAAAGAGAACAAATTATTAATGCAATGCACAAAAGTGTATAGTGCTTTAGTGCTTTAAGAAAATGAAATGGTAAGCCAAGCGCACTGCATTATGGGATACAATGCAACTGTAGTAGGTATTGCATACACAACACTCACACACTGTGCACAGCATATACAAAACAACACAAACTCAATTGTTCAAATGCTCAAACTCCCAGTTATTTGTATCACGCACATCAATAGTAAGGTCATTGTCATTGGCAACAGTGAGATCAGCCAGCTCTCCAAGGTTCATGTCCCCCCCTCCAACTGCATCCAAGATAAAGACATCAGATGAGAACCCCAGAGCGCCCCCTACAGTACAGACAAACATAGCATTTACTTTGACATGCCATATTACTGGCGTAAGAGGTATAAGCAAGCTAAACCTGTAATTATGAAGCTTTACGTAATCACAAAAGCATAAATATGCATTTGTCTTAGATACTCTTGCACAGAAATGCTTTACACTGTATTGAACCGCTTTCTACAAGCAGCTGTCAGTGTCAAGCCCTGTGTTATTTTATGAACCAGTCAGGGATACAGCTGTGCAGTCAGCAGACAGCTGATCTCACCCTCGCTGGAGCGCGCCTGGCCTGGGATTGAGGGGGGCGGAGTTGGTTTTGAGGGAAAATCCGACATAATGCCTTGCAACTTGTTTCGCCGGTTCTCTGAACCTGGAGACAGGAAGTGAGATGAGTAAACAAATCAGCAGACAAAAAAAATTCTACTGCTGTCACTAGTCATTTATTCGTACGTCTGACTACATGTTAGGAAGGGGTCAAAAAATATCAGGGAAGCAGATAAACGCGCAGTGACATTAGAACAAAGCGGTGCCCCGTCAACAGATTTTATCATCAGGAAGTTACAAACAAAAGCAAATTAAATGAAAACAATAAGTTGTCAAAGCATGACGATAAAGGGAAACTCTCATAACATTGTCAAAAACAATGTCAGAGATACAGGCTGCATGGTTATACATTTAACAACCAAAATTATAAAATTTCAACCTTTATTTTTTTTAAATTTTTGATATTATTCAAACAGCTTTTATATGCATTTTATTGTTTTCTAGTACACTCCATTATACTACCCAGACATTTAATCTTACAATAAGAAAATCTAGAATATCTGTAACATGCATACAACATTATAATATGAAACAGAATATGTTTGTTGTGTTTGATTTAAAATAGTTTTTAATTGTGCAAAACAAAGTATCATTTAATAATTAGGCATTTACTATTATATATACAGTGTTGGCTATAAAGATTACTCCAAAGCTGTTTAAATGTAAACCAAAATGATGAGATGAATCCATCTATGGTACATGTCCACTGCTGGACATTGTAGACAAATTTAACTAGTGAGAGAGTGTAAAATGTGTTTTAGGACAGTTATTTTCTGAAAGTCCACAGGATCAAAAGTAAAAGACAAGACTTCATTACGATAAAAGGGAGCTGTTTTTGGCCTAACCACTCGCCGTACCTAATTCACGGCCATCTCCTGAGATGCGAGCCTCCCCTGCGCCCTCCCCCTCCTCTCCTGAGCCCAAGAAATCAAACTCGCCCAGGGCATCCTCAGAGTCATCTTCATCGTCCTCATCCTCGGGGTCCAGATCTGTGGTCAAAGGCTCCCCTCCCAACTGCATGCACGCATAGTACAATGGTTGCAATGATTTATTGCAGGGACTATGTTATTTACTACAAAACAGGATCTGTTTGTGGTTGTGTTATCAGCAAATAAACACTCTAACCTTGCCCCTGGACTTCTTGTTTTTTCGAGGCCCATCGATGCAGTCTGTAGTCATGCCCTGGAAGTCTTCCTCTTCATCACTGTCATCGTCATCATCATCCTCACAGCCACGGAGAAAAGGAATTTTATCTAGAACAGAACTGCCTATCCGTTCTTTAGAACCCTCTTTCCCAGCACGCCTAAAATATATGATAAACAGAGGATGGGTTAAAATATAAAAAAAAACAAATTATTTAACCTCAGCTGCTGTTTAAGTACAAAATATGTCTTGAAAGAATGAGTTATGTCAGGAAGTGTAATTTTTGCACCAGAATTAGAAAAACTATTGTTTTCAAACCGTTTCCTGAAGGCTAAAACTTGCCCCTTGCCTGCCACTGGTCATGAATTAACCAATCAGAACCAAGTATTCCATAGAATAAGTATTTAAACAAAAACAAAAAAATTCTCCTGTGTTTATTGTTTTTACCGTTTTATCTGCTCCTCTATCTGCCGCACCAGAAGCGATTCTCCCCCACCGCGAGGTTCTGGTTCTGTGGGCGGTTCGCTGGGAGGTGGACCATTAACTTCTGGGCTGTTGCGACCCAGCAGAGAACGAACACGTTTGGACCGCATGTCCAAGATGGTGTCAGAGTAACCCACCTCTTCTAAGTACCTGCTCAAGCACAAACAAACAAGACTCAGAGCCAGCACAAAATATATCTGGATTTACTGTTAGGATTCGTATAGAAAAGTATACTGACTTGCGCAATAACTGACGCCCCTCCTTCCATGGCATCTGATTGGTTGGCTCGGAGTCTGAATCTGCAGGTCCATTGGGTACTGTGAGAAGCATACAATGATGTCACTCAACACAAAGAAAATATATAACCAACAATATACAGAACTTGTTCTCATAAAACTGATTAAAGACATATTTTGGTAAATCTGGTTCTGATTTGGCATGTCTGATAGGATGTATAAAATGCATATAATGGCTTTTTATAGGTTGTTACTTGGTTCAGCCTCCGTCTCTGGTTTCTTCTCCCCAGAACTCTGGTCAGGGCCACTTTTCAGCTTGTGATATTTGGCCCTGAGATCAAAATCAGAAACATCAAAATTATGTTATAATTACACAGGATTATATTCCATGTGTTTTGTTGAAATAAGTGGTGATATGCAAAAAATAAACTAATTATTTAAAATAATGAATTACATTAAATGAAAATTAAAAAATACGTTTTTTAACAAGTTATTTGCATTCATGCTGCCTCATCTATGCACACAGGTTTTTATTTAAATACCTTTATTTTGAGTTATTTTCGTATGTTGTGAAGTCATTTCATCATTTGGACTGGCCATGTTTACACTAAAAGAATTCTGTTTATTATTTCCCAATAGTTCTACTTCAAAAGTATATGTATATTTCAAATGTTTAATTGTGTAGAAAAAAAAACAAGCACATATATGCCACAAAACAATTTTCACTCAACAACCAAAACTTCTGGCTGTATAAAACACCTTTTAAAAAAAACAAAGAAAGAGAACTATAGTCAATTACAACTGTTTTTACAGATCACACAGAGGAAAGAAATATGGAATCACACAAATCTGAGGAAAATTATATGGAATCACCATGCACTTTGCATTTCTAAAACAAACACCTGTATCTGATTTCAACTGCTAATTAGTCTGCAGTTAAAAAAGAGTGCTTGCACACATTAAAGATTTAACAAGATTTACCAAGGTTGAACCAAGATGATTGACATAACTCATTGCTCCAACACGAGAGATGTCAGTTGAAACAAAGGACAGAATTATCAAACTTCTCAAAGAAGGTAAATCTTCACGGAATGTTGCAAAAGATGTTGGTTGTTCCAAGTCAGCTGTGTCTAAAATCTGGCCCAAGTACAAATCAAATGGAAAGGTTGTAAAAGGGAAGCGTACTGGTAGACCAAGAAAGACATCAAAGCGCCAAGACAGAAAACTTAAAGCAATATGCCTTGAAAACAGAAAATGCACAACAAAACAAATGAGAAACAAATGGGCAGAAAGTGGAGTCAATATCTGTGACCGGACTGTAAGAAAACGCCTAAAAGAAATGGGATTTACATACAAACGAACACCATCATTAACATCTAAACAGAAAAAAACAAGGTTTCAGTGGGCTAAAGAAAGACAATCTTGGACTGTGGATGACTGGATGAGAGTTATATTCAGTGATGAATCACGAATCTGCATTGGGCAGGTTGATGATGCTGGAACTTTTGTTTGGTGCCGTTCCAATGAAATGAAAAGACAATGAAAAAACAACTTGTCTTCCAATGAAAGACAACTGCCTGAAGAAAACATGCAAACTTCCACAATCATTAATGATATGGGGTTGTATGTCAGGTAAAAGTATGGGAGAGATGACAGTCATTACATCTTCTATAAATGCACAAGTTTATGTTGAGATTTTGGACACTTTTCTTATTCCATCAATTGAAAGGATGTTTGGTGATGGTAGCATCATTTTTCAGGATGATAATGCATTGTGCCATAGGGCAAAATCTGTGAAAACATTCCTACAGGAAAGACATATAATGTCAATGGCATGGCCTGCAAATAGTCCGGACCTCAATCCAATTGAAAATCTGTGGTGGAAATTAAAGAAAATGGTTCAGAGAATTCAAGCTGTTATAAAAGCCAGAGGTGGTGCAACAAAGTACTAGTAGTGTTTTTATTTGGTGATTCCATATAATTTTCCTCAGATTTGTGTGATTCCATATTTTTTTTCCTGTGTGTGATCTGTAAAAACAGTTGTAATTGACTATAGTTATCTTTCTTTGTTTTTTTAAAAAAGTGTTTTATACAGCCAGAAGTTTGGATTGTTGAGTGAAAATTGTTTTGTGGCATCTATGTGCTTTTTTTTTTCTACACAATTAAGCATTTGAATGAACATCATCTGAGAGGGGTGATTCCATACTTTTTGCCAGGGGTTGTATAAAGAATCATTAATGGAATTGTGAAGAAACCAGAATAGTTATGAAAAATCAGAATCATGAAATTCCTGTCCCCAGTTAGATGAAACAAGGAAATGACAAAAAAGTGCTTCAGGGAAACATCTGGGTAGCATCTCCACTGAAACACCTATTTCACATTACACTACTGCACTTAAAAAAAGCCTGTGTGTGTGTGTGTGTGTGTGTGTGTGTGTGTGTGTGTGTGTGTGTGTGTGTGTGTGTGTGTGTGTGTGTGTGTGTGTGTGTGTGTGTGTGTGTGTGTGTGTGTGTGTGTGTGTGTGTGTGTGTGTGTGTGTGTGTGAATGTGTGGTTGCTCACCTCTCCTGCTTCAGTGCGTATTCCAGCATCTTGATTCGCCGCACCAGGTCCTGCTTCATGTTCTCCTGACCTTTCCTCTCACCCTGCAGAAACGCCACATGAGCCTGACACAGACAGCACAGGAAGAAAGAGACAGACAGAAAGACAGACATATAAACATGGTCCAGATTCAAACAACATCTGAAGCAAATGAAAGGTTTTATCCTCATTCTACCGCATCTGATGAGATTCTGGGGGCAGGAGTTAACTAAAGGCCTGTGTTTCCACAAGCTTTATTTATTTTAGTCGGCTCATGACCAAGGTCTGACCAGAACCATGAAAATCAAATATGAAGGCAGAGCATCTATAAAGGGATAAAAAAAAACATTCATTCATTTCCCAGTCATTTGTGGTTTGATGGAGAAAAGATAAATAAACTGAAATCGGCCTCTAGCGCCCCCTATAGGCCAAAGAAGAACCCACATCAGTCTGCTTTATATTTAACTATGTGTCCTAGCATTGTTTTGACTCAATCTCCCCTGTATGTCTTAAACCTTTACACAAAGCACTGTGGCAGTATTAAAATAATAAATTAAAATAATTATGTATCATGGCATTTAAATGAAATACGTTGGGCTACCAAAGTTTTAATAGTATTATTACTGTGAATGTCAAAAATAAAAATAACACCATGGTGTTTTTCTGTAAGTAAAATCTGTATTTTCTAAACTGTGGGTGAGTTTGTGTGATAAGCTCCTTTAAAAACAGATAAACCCTGTCTTCAGGTAAGGAAGTTTCAAATAATTTGTCCTTGTCTTAACACTGCCATATTCTTTTTCTTTTGCCATATTCATATTCACACTGTCTAGTACAGAAATAAGCCATACCCCCCCACACACCATCAGTGCAGCTCACAAAGTCACACAACAGAACTCAACAGTTGTTGGACAGTTTTATTAATTTCAATAATAATTCACTTCAAAACTGCTTCAGTTTAGCATTTTATAATTTAATACAGTTTTATTCTTTACAATTCATTTTCAGGATTTAGTATAGCAATTTAAAGTGTGATGATCCATGATATCCCAATTTAAATTTAAAACTTGTTTTGTTAGACATTAATAAGAAGTGAGATAGTCCTGAATTCATAATGGGATGAACTGAATCCAACTAACCAACCAGCATGTTTCAATTGTCATTTTTAGATCTTCGTGTAGGCATGTCATAATACAGACAGCACTTGTTTAAAAATCTCCATCTCCAAGGCAGACATGTAGTAAAAGTAAAGCATGACAAGTTGGCACAGGTCTTCTTGGAGACAGGCTGAATTGCGGTTGCCATGGTGTAGGCAAGAAACCTGTTATGTCAGGTTTTTGGATCACTTTGATGACATTTTCACAAAGGAAAGTAATTTTCTGTGTTCAGGTTTTTGGAACACGGTGTATGTTTTTAATTAAAAGCAGGGAATCTGTCACTGCTGTCAATCAATTACATGTTTAGGAAACAATGCATTCATAAACAACGTTACCATCCAACCTATTATAAAAAGAGATGATTCATAGCTATGAGAATTATACATAAAAAAAAAATCACCCCTAGGGTGTTGGGGGTTGTCAGAGCATTGCTTTACTATATTATTGCTAAGGTTTTCTGGGTAGTAAGTAAGTATTGCTTGGTGGTTGTTTAGTAGCCCAAGTCAAATGAGCCCAATTCCAAATGACATGCTAATCCTTACAAACAAACCACACTCATATCACTCATTTCATCATCCACCAGACAAAAAAGTGACATCAGTGACTTCTTTTCTAAAAGAAATAGCACATCTCTTTTCAACAAGTCACACAATAATAGCAAATTATTGTTTAATGCATTATCATTTAAATTATACATTTAATTCATATAGTTTATGATATTTAAATCCTTATTGGTCACAACTCTCTCTACAGACACACAATGAGCATATACAGTCTTTGGAAGAAAACTATTAAGCCTTTGTGAAAGAAAACTGTGCGTTTCAGTTAGTGGAGGAAGTTCTGAGGTAAACCAATGTTAAAGGTTTAGATTGGGGCCAGTTCTACCACACTAACACAATTATCTGGTAGTGCCTCCCTCTTGTGACTTCCTGAGGGTGGAAATAGGGGTCAAGGGCAGACAGAGAATCTCTACATGAGCACATCTGAGACTTACTCTGACAAGTAAAGCAGCAGATTTCTTTCTGGGACAAGTCTTTTTAAGAGTATGTATTATCTCTGGAGTCCTTAATTCAAAACTGTCTAATACCATTTCTGGTCAGTTTTCATCCTTCCTTTTTAGTTCCCCTGATGAAGAAATGTCATACTTCATTTCAAAAATCAAAATGTGATAAAATATTAAATAACTGACATAAAGATTTTTATTTCAGAAGACTATTTGAAATTTAAAATATTTAAAATGTAAAATATATTTTATTTTAATGAAAATCTCATTATCCCAAAAAAAATTTGTGCTAACATATTTTTTCTTTTCATCTGAGGTTGAAATATGACGTGAAATTTCTTTTGCTATTGTTCTATACAAAACAGATAAATGCACTAACAGGATGACACACTATAGGTCTATATTGACATTGAGGGAGGAAACAGGTGAACTGGCCTGTTGTTTGACTGATGCCTTTCTCACATAAACCAGAAACACATGACACATAAATTAGCTTTTCCTGACTGCATGATCACCACTAGACAATAAATCTTGATGCAAGAGTCTTGATTATGACAGATCATTTCATAAATATTTACCAAAAAGCCAGTTAAAAGATTAATAGTTTCAGTTCTACCCCTTGATTTTAATTGTAAAAGCTTGATCCAATCTTAATATTCCTATAATTTAGTACTTTGTAATATGACATTTGAGGCTGTGATATACAGTGAATATAATCATGTCTGCTGGAGTTACAATCACTCTGCACTCTGCTATATTCACAATATAGCACAGCCACATTTTACACCATTTTGCATAATTAAAACAACTAGTTCACATAATTAAACCACTGTACAAAACCAGTATAAAGAGCCAACTGTGCTCCTCTATAAACCAGCTGAGCTTCAGAGGACTTCACACCAAAATGACTGCATCCTTACCGCCACAATGGAAACACAACAGCACAGGTGTCCCACAATGAAACTTCACAAAAGATGACACCCCACAGCAGGGCAAAGTGGGAAACGGGCAAGACAAGGGGAGTCACTACAAGGGCCCCCTACCATTCCTTTTATAGACCAGGTCAAAACAATATGTAAATGTGTGTGTGCCACATGGAAAACATAGCAGTTGGTCCCTGAAGCCTGTGCATAATTCCACAAGCATGTCCAGAAGAGGCCTGGCAGAAGAACAGACACAAGTTGTCCATAAAAGCCACAGGGCCTATCCTTTAATAGAGCACACTGTTAACTCCTTATGTAACCACAGGCACTATTTGAATGGGGTCACTTAATTGAAAAGCTTTATCCCAATCCAAGATCCGCAGCTAACTGGGGCAGAGGAGTCCAGACTCAAAAAGACGGTTTAAGCAAATTTATTGGGGGCAAATTCTTAATCTGGTGTTTAAACTGTTTTTCTGCTCTAACATGTTCTTTGTGGAAGTACAAGTTTTCTTAATTGATTTTATGTCTCCAGATCTAATATAAAATGATTTATGCATCATTCAGTGGAGATTAAAAGTCAAATTCTACATTCTGCACAACTACTGAGCCCAGCAGTAGCCAAACGTATTTGGTCTACCAGTACCCAAAAGTATATAACCTCTTAATTCACACTAAAAAAATAGAAGTTTGCATATCTATATACTGGGGCTACTGTATTGCAGTTCATGCAAGTAATAGCGTCAAATGATGAAATTGCTATGACATACAGATCGGCTGCATTCTAGGCTTAAAAGAAACTGGAAAAAATGTAATACTCCTGTGGGACATCATTACGTCATAACTTTGACAGAGGCGTCCCGAATTACAAACGCAGTAGCGGTCAACGGGTCACAATGTCAATTCATAGAGCGTGTTTTGGAATTTAAATTTAAGTAAATGTCGGTCAAATTTTTAAAACATTACCAAACTATTACTGTTTCTAAACATGAGTGATAAAAATCGCCATAAGACATACATTTAAACATATATTTTGGTATGAAATATGCGTAATGTTTGCAATCAATACAGACGTGTTTTTTCACTGCCTTTACAATCAGCTGCAAACACTGTTTGCTCTTGGTGTGGGCAGGGACATTCAACAAAAGGACACAATATTTTAGACCGTGTTAGACGTGTTACCTACTCAAATAACAACATCAGATTAACACTTAAAAGGCTAAGCGTATTCGATGTATCCTGGGCAACATTAGCAAGCGACCGAGTGATTTTACTTATCTTACGTCTGATCTTTAAATGTGTTCTTCCTTAAGGAATCCGTCTGGATTCCAAAACGATCTATAAAAGAAATCAGGTTTACCCTCAGCTCGTCTCTTTCGGCCTCCCAGCGATATTTCTCGGCCTGAAAGCGGCTCCATTCGTACTGGATAAAATGTAGGATCCCGGGTAGCGAGAGGCCCGCTTCACCGTCCTGTGGATCCCGCGGCTGGGAGGATCCAGGTATCGCCGCGGCTGCAGCTACTGCTGCCGCCGCTGCTGCGGTGGGAGTGGGACCGAGCATAGCCTTCGGCCCATTCGGATTGTGCCCCGCTCCGCTTCCTGCGGGGCTTTGATTCGTTCCGCCCGCCACCCCGCCGAATCTTTCCGCCTCCATCAGAGCGTTGGGGCTGTCGCCGGAGCCAGGAGGTGAAAAAAATAGCGAGAATTTGAGAAAAATAACCACCCCGTTACTTGCAGTTACCACAGAATCTCTCTCCCTTTTCCCTTCTCGGTACAAATAGGCGACTACTCCGACACACAGAAGGGGTGCCAAATAATGATCCACTCCTACCACGAATGGCTGCAAACTCTAGTATCTTGTAACTGTTCAGTATATGAGACTAAGTTTACTTCCTCAAGGGGGCGCATGGTGGCTCAGAGTCAGTAATTTTAAGAAAATTAATATACATTTAAAAAATATATATTACAAAATGTGTATTTTTTTAGACATAAATTAAATCTTCAGATGATTTATACTGACCTAAAAACAATACACACTCCAGCAATCTCTCCAAAATATCTAAAAGATTTCTTCCTGACCAGCGATAAGGAAAGTAACGCTTGTGACGTCACACGATGTCTGCGTACTTTAACAGCGGTCTGGACAAATATTAAATGACAAAAACGTCAAACTGCATTGCGCTGAAAACACTTTGTGAATAAAATATTTTTACAAGCATCGTATCTGACTTTAGAAACAAACTTACTGGCATTTAAGCCCCGCCCACTTTAGTACTGACGAGTCATATTAATTGCAATTCTATTTTTATGGGACGGACGGAGGCGATCTAGTAGTTGGAGCTTCCTGCTACATTGTGGTCCCTGCTCATGCTTCCTGTGCTCGTTTCCAAATTAGCATGGTGAAGAGTAGCAAGAATAATGTGCGGCACATAGCCTGCTGATAAGAACAATATAAAACCAGTTCTCACATGCGTTATTTTTTTTATTGCTTTCCAGTAGATAATGTAGATGCGTAAGATACCACAGTAAGCGTGCCAATATAAATATGTGTATGGTTTCATATAAAGCAGGGCTTTTGATGCTGAGATCTCAATGGATAATTATAGTATGTGGGGGTTTGACTTTGCTTGCATGTTCTATAACTAGAGGAAATGACTCAACTGGTCAAATGAGAGTTTCTCGACCATATGAATGTGGGTTATCAAGGGCTGATCTCTAATTGAGACGTAAGCACTGAACGTCTCCATACGTTTCTAGGTCATCCATTTTTGCTAGATTTTTTAGGGTAATGATGACTAAATAATTAAGACCTTGAAAACTCAACTAAATTGTTCAGCTTTATCTATATTATTAATTACTTTTGAGTTTAAATTACTAAGAATGTTCTTGTTTCATCTATTTTTGTTTCAGGATTTTTAATGAATTGTGGTGAACCAGACAAAGGAATTGGGGCAAATATTGAATCTGGCCATCATGCATTTTTGCTAGATGGATCAGGTAACCCAGGAAGACATCAGGAAAAACTGAACTGGGCTGAGATCTTTTGAATGATGCCACCAAATCATAGTACCCACCTCAAATCCACTATTTACCTTGATTTATTTCTGGCCAGACCAGAATGTTTAAATGCAGGTTTTCAGGGCTTTGGAAAATCTGTGATGGTCAATGTTGTCTTTCTCTCTATTTAAGTTTTTGTCAATCTCTTTTAGTGTCATAACAGTTTATTCATAAGAACCATAATGCGTATTACTTTTTGCCAGGCTCTGTTAACTGGAGCAATAGTGCTGAACTTGCTCATCCTATATTATGTGTCACGGACCCAGCGGCAGATCATGGAAAAGCGTCGAGAGCAGGGGAAAGGCTTAAAGAAAGCCTTACTGTCTGTGTCAGGCCTTGGAGCAATAGGTAGCCTTGAAGGCAGAAACATGGTTTTAAGAGTTAAGATGGGAGGCCTTGAGGGCAACATGCGAGGTCCCTGGGTGACGGCCCTTGTTTGTGAATTTGAAGACTTTGAGAACTATGTCGCCGATGTGGCACGCTCATTTTTGCGGCAGAAACCAGACTTACCATTCTTGGCTGTGGCTGATTCTCAACCGTACCCTTCTCGCACTTCCTGAGGGAGCACGCCTCCTGGTGTTGCCCCCGAGTCCTGACCAACCTCCACAAACTCACTGACCTGAGTTCAATGTGCAGACAGAGTTTGCTTTGTTGGTTCCAGGTGGCGTGGAGCTCGACTACAGCCGACAAATGGTAACGGCTCATCAGGGAGCTTGAAGGGAAAGGTGGGAGACCAGTATGACTGGTTGCCGCCCCTGTGCTGCCCCGCTCGGCGGTGCAGTGCCAGCACCTGCAAGTCAATCTGTGGGAGTGGACAGCTTCTGGAAGCAGCGGTAGCGTCTGCACAGCCCCGCAGGGAGATGCTGTGGTTCTTATCCGTACTGAGGACTTCTTTAACCTCTCTGTCCCTTTGGGGCACCCCCTGATGTCTGTCTTGTTTGTACAGACATCTCTACGAGGTTGGGACCTTTGTTGACGGCAAGTCACCGGCCACTGTTAAGCTCAGCACATAACCAGTGGAAGTCACAGTCCCCTAAAGAATGCCACCAACCACCTTATGCGCAGCTTTGGCATCAAACGAATAGCGTTGCCCGATGGGTGAGATCAGTGGTTTGGTTGCAGCAAGGAGACACTACAATGCTTTGGTACAGTAAGGGATGACACACCTGAATACATGTATTTGGAGCGTTGGACTCCACCATGTTGCTTACAGGCCCTCAGAAAGACCACAAAATATGTTATTAACATCCTGGAGAGCACTGGTGTGCGCTACTGGCTGGAAGGGGGTTCTTTGCTTGGATCTACCCAACACCAAGACATTATCCCCTGGGACTATGACATAGATCTGGGCATCTACTTGGGGGACATTCCAAATTGTGACTAACTCGTGGATGCCAATGGCTACGTTTGGGAGCGAGCAGTAGAGGGCGACTTCTACCACGTACAGTACAGTGAAGCTAACCATCTGCATGTGGACTTGTGGCCCTTCTACCCTCAGAATGGAGTCATGACCAGGGACACCTGGACTGGACACAAACAGGACATTGAGTTCCCTGAGCATTTCCTGCAACCTTTGGTGCCAATGCAGTTCGCAGGCATCACTGCTTACGGTCCCAACAACCACCGCACCGTATTGAGAACCCTCAGTATCCCAACCCTGTCAAGAAAAAGCTGGACAGGAGCCGCACAGCAGGATTGTAGCTGTAACTACAAGTGCATAACGCCACTGCTAGACTAAATGTCTGAGGCTATGTCAGAACATTTTGTTGAATGTTAGTATTTGAGTATGTTAGTATTTGCAGTTGTATTTATTGTGTGTTTGTGTGTGTATGTGTTAGGTGGGAAGTTGTTGCTAAATGTATGTAAAAACGTTGAACGTCAGTGAAGTCAGGTGTTTGCAAAGTTTGCAAGTCTGCAATATTTAACACTGCAGTATGCCACAATGATGTGATATTTTGCATAAATGCATGTTAGGTGAATTCAAGTGTAAGTGTATAAAAAGTGGCCCAATTTATTTTAACTCACAAAATGTTAATGTTTACAGTATATATTATTTTTAAAGCAAGTAATTATAAAGCATTTGCCTCATTAATTTAATCATTACATCACTTTTAAATGTCTGAAATGCTTCCATATGGACATCGGTGGCTGCACTGTAGACAAGTCTGTTCACAGGACAAGTTACAGATTCATGCTTGGCTCTGTGACTCATTTATTAAGCAACGTTCCAATAAAATAATCCAATAAAACATAAACTTGAAAAGACTCCACTGCTTTTCGAGATCCCTGGAGTAATAGTTAATATACCAATGTGAGCATTGTTGTGTATAGGATTTGGTGACATTTGTGTATTCTAATGTATTCTTTTGTATTTGTTGTTTTTGTCTGGCTATGTAAAGTTTATGTATCAGTTTAGTATGTGTATGTAAAAGTTTGTGTCAATGATCCAATAAAAGGTTTATTTTTTGGTACCAAGTGTTTCTTAATTGTTGTGTTTATATATAATATAGTCCATTAGGTATGTAAATACAAAATCTCCAGTCATATATTGGTCATCAAATATTCCAGAAATAACAAACCAGCAAGGTGAAATATTTTTTGTACCATTTGATGTCATGTCAGTGTAACTCAAGTGAGTTATACTGTAAATAAACGACCACACAGCACGAGTTGTATGTGTGCTGTTTAATTTAGGAGGAAACGTTGGATAGATAAACAATCTAAAATATTTAGTGTAAAACCTAATCTTAACCACAAGATGGCGCAGTAAGCCTGTTGAGGGGTTAGACATGCGCTGACCTTCAAGAATGCGGCTTTCTGCCATGCAGTGTTTAAAATGAGCACAAACCTTTAAAAAAAATTAAAGCCTATAAATAAATACATTTTAACACACCATATGGGTAGTCGACAACTGGACCAACTGCAAAGTAATTTAATTAAATCAACTAAATGAAAGTACATACCATAGAACAGTAATTTAATGATAAATTATCATTCTTAATCTTTTTTTTTTAAACAGCTTGAGGCAAAACAGCTTTAACAGTTTTCAAACTTGTACTTAACATTTTGGCTTAGGTCCCCAAACCAAATTTATGTGTGCCTAAAAATTGCCTGCCAAACTTTGTAAGCAAATTTATTTGTGTAAACTTTGGAAAATAAAATTTAAAAATGGGCTGAGATGTTTTTTCAATTAATCATATTTAATCTCTTAAGAATGAGAACATGCCAAACATGGTTTGTTCACAAAAGATTTTATTTTCCAGTCAGAGTAGAGTACATTTAATGAGTCTCTGAAAAGTTCTTTGGCTCCATTGATGTCACCAAGTGACCATGTAGGACACAATCAGCCTACAACACACAGACACACATCACTAGGGGAGCTTCACAACGGTCATCTGGAATGAAAAGTCTTTACAGTATTTTACACACTGCTGGCCTGTTTTACCCATTTAGAAAACATGTATCTTAAGGAGTGATGACAATTACAAACAAAACAAATCCTGTCATACATCTTGAGCAGTCATAGCATGGAAATGTGAAGAGACTGTTGATGAGTGCAGTTTACAAGCACCAAACCATATATAAAAGCCGGGACTAAAAAAGAAAAAAAGACATTTCAGCTTTGCTTTATTTAGACCACTCGCTGATCAACTGACAATCTGTTAGTAACTTGTTGTTTTCTCCTCATCATGTTTAAATGTGTTTAAGCTGGCAAACATTTGGTCAACATAAAACTGAAACATTGACAAACTTATTCAGAGTAAGTAATCCGGGTCAAACTTTGAGTACAGTTAAACAGTCACTCAGTAAATGTTCACAGACATTTTCTACATGAATCCTCCTCATAAAATTATCTAGCTTCAGAAAACTCCAAATATATTTATGCTCTTTTGAAATTACATACATAGGAAAAAAAACAAAAATCATCAGGTTATTCTTTCCTTGTGGTATTTTAAGATGTCAGGAGTATGTTTTCAAATACCAAAGAGAAAGCTTCAAACAAACAAAAATAAATGCAACCGTATGATTTTAACACATAAATCAATTCATTAAGACACAGTAAAAGAGGGAAACTTAAACTTATATAAATCAGTATCGCAGAACCAGTTAGTTCTAGTCTGCATTGTTTTTCCACCACATGACAAAGCTGTTCAGTCTTATTATAGGTTTATATACAACAGCTCTCCAGGATTTTTTTTCCAGCCTGCACTAATCTATGGCTTTTCTCTTAAATTAATCATTTAGGCATCACTTACTTTTAATTTTTTAAATAGAATCTGTTTATACCTCTGGACAGCAGATCGTTAATATAACCTAGCCAAACAATGCAGTGTACTCGATTACCTTTCCACAAGCTTATCCAAACAGCCTTGAAACTTTGCACATGACCCAAATATTATTGTGCTTGCTTTACACATTTGACCTTTGAGTGCAACTTAACCTGAGAGAGGTTAACATAAAACCTACTGCTATCTGCATACAGAGAAAGACACTGGAGGTGCTAAGCAATCACAGGTCAGCCCATTACGCTCCTCTTGCAGTTAAGGTCAAAGTTCAGATATCTTTGGGAACTTCTAACACAGCAAATCATTTAAAGGGAACCGTGGCTGCTAGATGGACCAACATCCAAAGAGTCTGAGGTTGTGTTTTAAAGGGAGTCAAACAAGGTATTTCAGAGCGGCATAACAGAACATCATGCGTCACAGAAACTTGTCTGGTATGTTTATGACAGTAAAGGAGTTAAAGACACTTCTTTGGGTGTTTTAGCTTATAAATATGAGGGCTTTTAAATAAAAAGGGGACCAGACTGTGCTTTTTGTAGGCGCACAGCTTTTTTTAGTAGTAAAACAAAAATTTTAAAGTATTTAAAAGAGTGACAGTACAAAATAAATGACACTTTTCAGACTATCCCACCAGCATCTAATAAATAATTGTTCAAGCATTTTTCCAAGATCCTCTATCTAAATGTCTGCACATTTGTTTCAACAGACTCCTTTTAATCTGGGCATAGAGGGTCAAACGAATGTTGTTTTAGTTTTGTCTTAATCTAGTCCTGCATTTCTCCCAAGACCTTTTGTGCAGTTGGAGGGATTGATTCTGCGGGGGATCAAGCAGGTAGGAAAAGTTTACGTTTAAATACTGTATAAATCTACATGACAGACTCCTTTTCACAGGGCCGGGGTCCAGCAGCTTCTTTTGACTCAGTGTTTCCTTTTTTCCCAATGAGCGGAGAGTTTTCTAGCCTTGATGTGGTGTCCTCCACTTGCACATTTTTAAGGTCCGCTCCCTCGGTTTTACTGCCTGTGCGATCCACGAAGTACTGCAGGAGACCTGCTCCGTATGCGTCTCCTTCAACATTGATGACGGTGCATGTGCGGTCACTACATGATGATTAAAAAACAGCAGAAAAGAGAAAAAATGATCTTTGTTGTTTAATTTCTTAGAATTCAATCAGAAAGAATATACTTTACAATGACAATGACGATTATTCAGGACCAGTCAGAATCCCTTGCACTCCAATACAATATTGACAAGACAATATTCCATAATTATTAAGCACATTTACCCCCAAATGTGACCTGGACACAATTTCATGAGATTAACCCACTTTCTTTTGTTTCTTACCCTCCACTAACCAACTAACTCTCTTTTTTTCAACAATCCATTAAACATTTGTTATCTTTGGCCCATCCAAACCAGTTACTTACACAAGCCAGTCTACAGCCAGGATGAGGGACAGATCGTTGGTGGGGAGTCCAACCGCCTCCAAAATGATGGCCAACGTCAGCACTCCTCCAGCAGGGATCCCAGCAGCTCCCACACTGGATGCTGTTGCTGTCACTCTGGAATAGAGAAATAATAAATTCAGCCCACCCTCAGTTCCTTCAGACCAATCACAGAAGTGGCTGAAGGAGGTGGTTGGCGGTCAGCCAATAAACTTACAGGATGGTAATGACCTGGACGAAGTTCAGGGGGATTCCATTAAGCTGAGCAATGAAGACGGCAGCAACGCACTGGAAGCAGGCAGCTCCGTCCATGTTAACAGTGGCTCCGATGGGCAGGATGAAACGGCTGATGTGTTTGGACACGCCATTGTTCTCCTCCACACACTTCATCATCAAGGGCAGTGTGGCAGAGCTAATCAGAAAGGCTTACAGTTAAATTCTGCCTAATTATCCAGTCAGCTCGTTTCTGTTAGGTCTTGACATCCAATATAAGCCAATCAAAATTGAAAACAGTAAAAACATGTACGAATAAAGATGCCAAATCCACCAAGAAAGTGTGTCTAAAATGTTTTGTCTATAGTACCCCTTCACCCAACTAAATATTGGTTTTAAATCAACGATAATATGAAATATCACAACTGAAGAATTTTTAAAAATGTTAATATAAAAATATCCTAACTCATTACCTAGATGAAGTTCCAAAGGCAGTTGCCAGAGCTGTGACCAAGCCCAGCAGGAATCTGTAAGGGTTCTTCCGTGTGATCACGAAATAAATCAGAGGAAGAATCAGGAACCCGTGGATGGCGTGGCCGATTACGCAGCAGGCAATGTACTTTCCTAGACTGGCAAACAACAACCCAACATCCTCCATTTCCACAATCTTTCCTGCAACCAGGAACATGATACCTAATGGTGCATACCTTCAGGAGAAAGTAAGTAATAAGAGCTTGTGAGACAGTGTTCACAATAAGCATTGGTAAACACAGAACAATAAGTTATTACTTTTCCTTACCACATGATCCAGGAGACCAACACCATGGTGGCCTCGTTGAAAGAGTTGAAGAACTTAATGAGGATCTCTCCTTCCTCTCCAAGTTTCCGCAAGGCCACTCCAAACACCATGGCAAACACAATAAGTCCCAGAATGTTCATCCCATCCACATCTGTGCCAACTGGAACCTACAAAGACAATTGACTAAACCATGTCTATTGTCAGAATAAGAACTTTCAAGAATCTACTAAGATAAATTCAAGCACATTCTAAAGTACTCTGTAATCTGGAATTTGGTACCTTTTCCAGATAGAAGTTTGTTAAGTTGGTGTTGTTCTTCACAAACTTGTAGCCTGTGGCATACTGTAATGAAGAAGAATTTTTTTTAGTTAATAATAATCAGTGTAATAATCACACTTTTACTTGTTTAACCATGTCTGCTTCAGTTAAATGTTGAGTCTAAGACTCAAAGCTTAGAAAATCTCAAACAAAACATACCGACTGAAAAGCAGCTGCTACCAGGTTAGATGGGAAAATGTTTCTGCAAAAAACAGACAAGAAGGGCTTTATTGCATGTGTTACTCTCTTTAAATGACACTAAGCTATTAGTTTAGGGCCCAAAACTATGAAATAGTCCAACACACAATCACTAAAAGACATTAAAGTTATTGCTCTACACAGTTATTGCTCTATGCTTCTGTTCTGTTTGCTAATAGCCTGTGAATCAGTCCATATCTGCCCACTTTGCCATTATCTGCATTGGCTGATAAAAATGTCCATTTGACTAATAAACTGAAACAGTATTTTCCCCCATGTGTCTGTTGCAAAAATCTTTGTCGATAAATATTTTTTTGTTCTGAATGTTGCATATAAACAACAAATTAATAATAAAACTAAAAAGGGAAAAGGCATTTGATGTAAACAAATTTGAAATAGATATATTAGTTAACTATATTAAATTTAATATCAATCATTTTAAACAAATCTTAACATGAAGTCATTATGTCTAAAACTCTCAGGAATCTTATAGATTCTACAAGATGTTATAGATTCTGTCCACTGGCAATAAAAATCCCAACAGTCTCAACCAGCCAATCCCTGAGCAGCCTGGCCTCACGAGGTGCCTTTTGAAAATAAAATAATGAATTTTGTCTAAATATGTTTCTTCACTAATCCAAATTCCAGTCACCTCTCTACCATCTCCTAGCCCTGCAACCACATTCCCTCAAAAGGACAGAAACTAGATGGGCACTAGGATCTGCCTGGTAAGGGAGATAAATGAAAAGCAGATTTTTATTCATAAATATTTGATCATACCTGACCTTAATATCCTCTGAACAAAAAAGAGGAAGTCTACAATCTAATGGAATGATAATCCTGATATGAGTTAACTTACAATGTTATGAACTTTACCCAAGTTGTACAGCAAACTGTTGAGTTACACTTCCCAAAAATGTACTACCACTATTAACCAATCAAATTTTGAGCAGGAATTTGTTGCCCACAGGGGCTTTTTAAATAAAATGTGGAGGTGAAATGTATCTCCTCAAAGCAAAGCTGACTGTTAGCTCACGCTCATAATGCCAAAGCAAGATATGAAAACCGGGGAACATCTCAGAATTGCTCTGTTCAGATCTCTGTTTACAATGTGCAGTCTTCCAGCAGCTCATTGCCGAGCACCTGTGTGGATGCCAGAAGGCATGAGTGTCCAACTCCAATTTTCCTTCGTCTGAACATTTAAAGAATTAGCACCAGAGCTGCACCCAAGAACATTTCAAGACACTTTAAAAACACCAACACACACTGTAAGAGTGGCTGGGCAGTATGCTTTACGACTCTCAAACTTTTTTATCATACAGAGTGACGCCAGAAAAACCTGTTTATGACACTGAAACATTTGGTTACAGAGACATAGTATGTTCTCACAGGTTTGGAAGCCACTGCCTTGAAGTGTAGGCTGGCTGGGCCAGGTCCAGAAGTTCCTGTTTACAAACATCATGAAAGAACAAACTGGCTGACGTTTTAATGACCTGTGACTCAGTACATTCCATGTGTGCTTATGAGGCGTGATGGATGTTCCTGTTTCCATGGAGTGCCATTAACAGTTAAACACGTCAAACCAGGACATGTAATACATATTTACACACAATACGTGGCACTCCACACACAACCAATCAGTGCAAACTTAAACGTCTTATGTCCTCTGTTTGTTGGCATATAACTGTTACAAGTAGCTACAAAGACTTTCTCCCATCTCAGAGTTTTAGCAAATACACATTGTTTCTGTAAAGTAGTGTGGAGTAAAACAATACACACCATATTTGGACTAAAAACAAGTTCCAATGCATTTAAAAATTATATTGCCAGGGGGCAGATGCTTTGTACTGTATGATAATATTGGTTACAGAAATAGTTTACCTAAGGGATTTAGGGATTTTCATCCAAGGAACACACAAGGAGTTGTTTATAGAAGAACGTCCAAACTGCTCAATGTACAACGTTTTTCATAAGTAAATACTTGACTTGATGTAGCACAAGACGCATATGGACTACATTTAATGGTTATATAGAAGTCAACAACATAAACATTCTTCAAAAGTTTTTGTATTCAACAGAAGAAAATTGTTCAGGTTTGAACACACTGTAAACTTAAAAATAAACTACAATTTTCCTGTAATATGGAGAAATATGGCAGCTTATTGCACAAATATGTTATTGTTAGGGTCTCTCCATATCATAAAACCAGATAAGACATATAAAAAAAAAACATTTGTCTAATTGTGATGTACTTCTGAACTCTCGAGAACTGGTCTTTATGATACACCTAATTACAGTAACGAACATAGAAACTCACATGCCAGTTACCAAAATAGGTGCAGCTCAAACTAAAATGAAAATGTATCCATCATTTACTCACTCTCATGTTATTCCAAACCTGTATAATTTTTTTATACATACTTTGCATTTTCTATACATTTACATTTGCATGCTGGCCTTATGTGAAGCAGTATTTAACATAAACTGTCACATATATAGTTATGTTTTCTGTTTTTAAGGGTAACTGATGACAGATTCCACATGGTGGAATATGAGCTTTCTATGGGACAAACCCCAAAACCCATCCCAAACTCAGCCAGCTTTGTTTCCTTGTAAACAAAAATGTACACGCTGTCTCCACTGTTATATAACAGGGCTCTTTAGGGTGCGTTATTTTTACTTGCTGGTTTATATTAACACGTGTCGGATATACCCCCTTCATCACGCCTGAGACACTGCATTTATTGGGGCGCGTAACATTTTAATAGGTAAAGCCTAAAAACGCCACGCGAGACTCCTGCGTTGTGTTTCTTTTGGCAAGCCCGCGTCATATATGTGACCGG
Organism: Botia almorhae; assembly: GCA_036877575.1. NCBI lineage: Eukaryota > Metazoa > Chordata > Actinopteri > Cypriniformes > Botiidae > Botia > Botia almorhae. Next base: position 57,896 of record JAZGTJ010001038.1, read on the forward strand.
CTCTTAGCACATCGTCCAACCTTAATACACACCAATAAAGCAGTATTTACTTTACCTAGATTGAACAACATACACCAGAAAGTGTCAAAAAAGCGCATCTACCACCCCGACTGCCCATCAGTTCCCCATCCTCCTCTGAGCGGATTTTGCTGCGTCAACGACCCACGTCACCATTTCCCGCGCGTGTTTACACTATACCCGGTGTTCTGAAAACTTGGGGTGTGCTAGCCGAAAACGGTTAGTTAAAACGACACAAAACACTGAATGAACGTGCATTTATTAAAACAAAACTAGTGGTTCATTAAATACTTCATCGTACATGACACGTACATTAAATACTTATCGTTTTTTTTGTCCCGGTTGTGCTGGCTTTCTGGATACACCCTGGAGACTATGACTTCGGTTTAGACACAAATGTAACTTTTTGGGTAGATAATATATACTAAATACTGTTACGCGAAATGTAACGCACTACTCTTGGACACTTTCTAGCAGATCTGGACTGGCAGAGATATATAGAAACTATGTTGACAATAACTGTAATTAGGTATTCATTTAAACTAAAGTTAATGTGGAAGTGTTGGAGAAAGAAACTGGATTAGAATAAGAAACAGTATTGTGTGTAACACGTGTTCGTTGGCGTAACTCAACATTTTACAAACCTCTTTAGGACATCTATGGCGTCATATTCTTGCCTCACCTTATCAGGTCTAAAAACGAGTCGATTACTTCTTTGGTTTCAGGAACATTGCTGTCGTCCTGCTTGTTGAGTTGAGATAGGGTGTTCCCCTCACTGGATGTCCCGGGCTGAATAATGAAAGCCATAATAACGCCGATAGCAGAAGCGATCAGCGTGGTGACCAGAAAGAATAGCATAGCCCAGCCGCCTAACTTGCCCAAGGCTTTAGGGTCAATGCTGGCCGCCCCTGATACTAGACTGCAGACCACCAGGGGAATGATGATCATCTTGAGCAGACGGATCAGGAGCTCACCGGGGAATCCAAAGTAGATGATCTGCGTTCGGCTCAGCCCGGCGTTCCGTACTCCCAACCCGATGAACACGCCGATAATGACAGCAGCCACTGTCAGGATAACCAGCAAATTGGCCATGGCGATGCGTTTTAACCTCTGCCCGAGGGTCTCTGGTTCTTTTTTCTTGGGATCGCTCAAGCCATTGGAGAGGGCTAAGTCGTCCAGGTGCGCTTCACCATTGGAAGCCTTTCCATCTTCCATGGAGATCCTTTCTTCTGCCATTGCGCGATCAGGTAAAGATAGTGTATTGTCCAAAAGAGGACTCCTGCTATTGTTGGAGTGAGTGTAATAGTTTTAGTCTTTGGTTTGTGTTTTAGTCTTTGAGTCTTTGGTTTGTGCTGTGTTTCTCACTACTCTTCTTACGTGCTGGCGGCGTGGAAATGACTGTCTGCGAAGTATGCTGGAGGAGTTTCTAAAGCCAACGTAACTGTGTGGGCGGGGCGTGTGCAAATAAGAGTGACTTGCACTTAAGGGAACATTGTGTGGGATTGATACTGCTCTAATATCCTCTCTAATATTATTCTCTAATATGCTATACAGAATATATAGCAGATAAAGGATATACTTTAAATTGTTTTAAATGAATACTTAACAAAATATCAAACCAAATGTAATTTGTTTTAAAGAAACATGACAAACACAGATCAAGTTGTTGGCAACAAGACTAACATGGATAGCTTTAAATTATAGTTGTTTATAGACAGAAACAAGATCTTTGGAGAAAAAAACCCTGTGAACTGGAATGCTGAATTACTTCTGTATTCTAGAAAACTAGAATGACAACAGAATGATGTGGTTCAGGTGTTTTGTCACCCTTCAGTTATGCATCATGTTTCCTAATTTTACCAAACAGGCCTTTTGAGAATTCCTAAGACATCTTGCTTGTACTTAGGTAATAACAGTGTCTTTTGTATATTCAGTATATTCAGGAGTGACTTTGCTTCAGAGGTTTCAAGGCAAATGAAGGAGTGTAACATAAACACATCCACTTGTCATTGTGTTTAGTTGGGGTTTACATTATATTTATGCTGGTAAAATGCCATAAAGCAAAAATGTAATAGGAAACGTTTTGGTAACTAACTTTAATACAGTCACAAAAAACCATAAGAATTCCAACATTATTGCAACCCTGATATCAATATAATATCTCCAAGTACTGGCTGCTTCCCCCCCCATCTTGTAGCACTTTTCATTATGCACAGAAATATAGAGATAATTAGAAATGATACCTTACCCAACCCCTACACAACCAGACTCACAGCTTTGCTGAGAAGAATGTTTACAGAGCAGAAAAATAGCAATATCTTATTGTTAACAGAAATATAGTCTTTGTTTTTCCTCACACTGTGAGTAATCAAATATTCTGAAGACTCAGGGCTCTGCATGGATCCAAAGTGATTTCAGTCAGCTTATCCTTAATAAACAAACCCCCTAATTTTCTTCAAACATGTTTTCTGGTGCAGTGCATCATGGGAAATGCTTTTATGTTAATAAGAGCAGTCCACACTCTATAAACAGTGCTAGAATCTCATCAGGGGTCCCCTTTTGAAACCCAAAGGTCTGCTTTCATATGTTTAGTCTTTTCTGTACTGAACCATGTGAACTATATTTCACAGAAGCATGGCATTCCAGAGATATTGTGCCCCAGTCTGAGAGAGATTTGAGTGCCAAAAATCCATACGGCGAGAGAGCATGATGTGAGGATCTTTCGAAGCAGGAGGCCTCTGCTCTCAAAACAAAACACACAGACTTTCTCCCCTGTAAGTCACAGATGGCACCACCTTGATGCCCTTAGAAAAACACCGCTGTCCTGCCTGGCTCCATATCGTGACCTCCTAGAGAAAATCTACTCTGTATGGGGCTTATTAAATTCAGACATTGAGGATTGTACAGTGGATCTGAATAAAACTCTCAGGTGTTTAACTGAATATAGCATTCATGAAGCATGCTGAAGTTTTCTATGTCACTTCTATTTACAATGTTAAATTCTGACCCATCCTACAATTGACCTTAACCACCAAAATTAAACTAATCAAGTATAAAACCTACTGTACTATATTCAGACAGCTTTAGCCAACGGGGACGAAAACACTATTTCTTTAAGAGCAACTAGTAAGATTAGTAACTCGCTGGCTACTTCAGTTTGCGTCAAAAATGCTTCACAACTTGTCTTTGTGTCTTTGTTAAACCACATGCATATGAGAAGTGAAATCCATGTATTTATGTTCTTAATGTTTCTATAATATTTGTAAACTTTTAACAATTATTTCATTCATTCATTTGGCAGATGCTTTTATCCAAAGCCACCTACAGTGCATTTAAGGTATGCATTTTAACAGCATGTGTTTCCTGTGAATCGAACTCACAACCGTTGCACTGCTAATGCAGTGCTCTACCAGTTAAACTACAGGAACACTACAATTATTACAACTATTCCAAGAGAGTGTTAGACAGTATTAGATAAAAGACAAATATAATTTAATTTCTGAATTTAGTACATTGCATTTGGACCTTTAGCCCTCTAAAATGAGTGATAAAATATATGCCAGCACATTTATAAAATGCTGTTTAACAATTATTATTATATTACACTTTCTGTTAAAATGTGCCCAGTAAAAACACAAGGAATGTGGGGCACGAATCAGTTCTCTTCCTACCCACAGTTCTGTTAGGGTGCAGCACTGGCAAAACAAAGTAAACAGGGTAAAATGACCTCTCTGTCACATTACCTCTTACAACAGGGGAAGAATAAAGCACCACACAATGCAGCAGCTTTTCATGTCATGGGAAAGCAAGTCCAGCCACAGAGTTTGTGAATTAAAGCACCAGAGTGGCTAGTAACCAGATACTGTATGTTTATCTGTAAAACCTGGCGCCCTTCTATTGGAGTCTGTATAAAGTTAACATAGAGACTGTATTGTTAGAAGAGGTACAAGATAAAAACTGTTGTACAGATGTAAGCCAAACAGAAGAGGATTTAAAGACATAGCAGGTTATATGTAGATATATAGTAACATGTTTCTTAGGCAGTATGAGGTGTTTTGAGACGTGTTTAAAAATGAGTCATGTTATCTTAGTTCTCAAGTTAGTTGTTAGTTCCCAAATCTAATTGGATTAGAGTGTGCCAATAGTGTTGATATGGGACCAGAACAGCACAGAGATGCTGTATAATTTTGTATCACTCCGTTATAGTAACCTTTCAAATGATACACACGCTCAATTGCTTTCTCTGTCTAAACGTCTAATTTGTGACGTTTTTAAATGAGTGACGGAGGCTTGGATGCATCTTTTGAACTAGCCATGGTGTAAGAAAGTAGTTCCAAATGTAGAACGTTTTTATTATCAAATTTCATTCAATTACATACTTTTCTGTGCAAGTCACTCTGAGTAAAAGCATCTGTTAAATAAATAAATGTAAATATACATCCATCGTTTTGAGGTTGAGCTTCTAACAGTAAGACAGACAATGTAAAATCCTGAATCAGTTGATATCTGGTTCATTTCTTTCAAACTTTGGCATCAAAACAATAATAAATGCAGCTTATTAAGATATTACAGAATGAATTTCAATGTAACATTCAGATTTAATGCCTTTTATTGCAGTTCTTTTGCTTGTCTGCTCATGCTACAGAATCTAGCCAGCCATGCCAGAAAACAGCAGTCTTGCAGTCTTACACAGAGACAGCCAACACTGCAAAACCACATTGCAAAACCACTGTATTCCATACAGGACGACAACAGGCTGAATTTAATGGTACCTATATGCGTAAAACTTCTGAATCATGGCATATAAGAAAGACATATTTGCAGCGATGACATGATTATTGGGGTGAACTGTTTCTTTAAATGTGATTTTCATTATAAAAACTCATCTTGAAATCCATTTAGACACATCTACCACTGTTTAACCACTGGTATATGCCTGCAGGCCTTTGCAGCTTAATTTGGAATATTACCCACATGAGTAGAGCTGGAGTCCCCTAAATCCAGTTTAATCTTGCTTGAGCTAGGCTTGAACAGCATATCTACTTAACGACCAACAAATTTACACGCTGTAACCTGAGTCCCTCCCTCTCCAGTATGGGTGAGTATGCAATACTTCTGTATAACGCCAACTGAATGTGTGTCTAAAATTAAAATCATATGTGGGATGTGGTGATATTATTTCATAATGCTATTTTCATAATGCTATTTTATCTTCATAATGCAGGAAGGAGTTAATTACGAGACCTCTGACTTGGCCAAGCACGTGAGTCTCAGCAACCTGATACTACCACAGAAATATCGAAACAGCCTGTGTGTATTAACAGAGGGAAACTTCCAACAGAGGCAACATCCTTATTGTCTACACTGTAATAAATAACTATAATCACTACAGCAAGACAGCAAAAGCAAAACCATATATAAGGCCCTGTTGTTTTGTTGGGCTGATTTTGTTTTCTCTCCTGTAGTGGTTTAATGTCTCACACGTTACTGGACCATTATAGACCGTCTGCCAAATTCATTGGTTCTGTGGCATGTTTTTGCTAAAGCTTATGGCAGACATGTTCATGTGTATGTGTGTGTTTTCCTGTTTTGGCCTGGTTTATGCTTCTTAAGCGTGAATGATGACATGCAAAACTTAACTGTGATGGCTATTTATTAATAAGAATATATAGTTAATCAGTAAATGTTGTCATTCATTTATCTACTAGTTTTCTATCCTATGATAGAAAACAATCATATTCTATGACAAAAAATAAGAGCCCTTATACAGTTATATCTGTGATATATATCACTATATATTCACTACCAAATTCAAGCACTTTGTCATTAGCTAAATACTGTAAGTCATTGGATTTTAACAGGTCATTTATTCTTCTGATTGCAGAAAGAAAAAAACAAAACACAAACAAACAAAAAACAAACAAAAATTAAAATAAACAAAATCAAAACTTCAACAAGATAGAAAATGCTTTTATAATATGGTAATTTGGCTTATAACGTTATAACATCAGATTGTTTTTATGTCATAATAATATAATGATTATAATTACAGTTTACAATAGTTACAATTTTGATACTGAGTTGGTGTATCATTTTCTATATAGGCAGCAAGAAAACACACTGTAACAAGACTTAGATAATATATCTCAGAATATTTAGGAACATTTTTAGCCATCATTAGAGGTTATACAGGTCATGTGGTGTAGTCTGAAACTCTCTGCATGCAGACTCAACATGCATGAAAGAATGTCATTGATCTCCCCTCCTACATCTAAAGCAGAGCCATAAAAGCCCACCCTCTGTGTGACATCCTCAGCATGTCTATAAATCAAGCCTCCCATCACAGGTGCATCTATATTCAATGTATTTGGACACTGAAAATGTATTAATTTTTTTTTGGCATCACATAGAATTGCATAATTAAACAAAGTGGCATCTTGAAACAAATGATGCTAGATTTTTTAGCTTTATCTTTTAACAAATCTGTCCCATGGTAATTTTCCCTCCAGTAACTACAGATAGTTCATCACATTAACTAGTGTTTCAAGTGTTTTGAGGCCGCTTACATTTAACAAACACAAATAAATGCCACACACAAAACACACTGTGTTTGTTTCTGTAAAAGTGCTCAAATTTTCTTTGAACGGATGGGCCTCCTCTATTTCTCTTACAATCTCTGTCCTTCTGTCTTTCACACACACACATACACACACACACTTGTTTTTATGCCTTTTGGGGACTTTCCACAGACATGATGACTTTTATACTGTACAAACTGTATATTCTATACCCTTACCCTAAACCTAACCCTCACAGAAACCATTTATACATTTAACATTTAACAACATATCACATTTTAGTATGTTTAATAATCAGTTTCCCTCGTGGGGACCGCTGGCTTGTCCCCACAATGGTAGAAAACCATGTACACACACATACACACACACAGATATCCTGGTTCCAAGTGTTTCTCTCATCACACCAGCACCCAGCCTAGAGTGTATGCCAAACCAGTGTGGAAAGAGAGTTCGCAAGAAATTCCAGAACATTTCACTTGCACGGCATTTCATTTTGTGGTGAAGGGGAACTGGTAATGCTTCTTGAGAACACAATCTTCCAAGAGGAAGTCATGGAGTAACACAGTTGTTGCTCTGGTAATGGGTGGCAAAAGAAAGCCTGTGATTGGCTGAGAAAAATACACCCACCCTTTCAGCTGCAATCCTCGAGTCATATAATACCAATAAGTTTTACCAGCCTTCAAAAGACTGCAGTTTTAGGGTCACTCCACTCATGAAAATCTGATTAAAACCACAAGTGAATGAGAAGCATCCAAAGCGAGTATGAGATGACTTGGAGAAACATATTGCATTACTTTCACTAAATTACAATGATGCGTCTTTTTTAGTCTGCTATAAATAGCAAAGATCTGGATAGAGACAATAATAAGGCAAGAAATGGCTTCTCTCTCACTTGTTAATATGAGAACCCATAATATTTATGGTTTATTATCATCATTTATTCACCCTCTTGTTGTTTTAAACCCAAATGGCTTTTATCTGTCAAACAAACAAAAGGTGTTTGGTACAAAGTGCTGGTTGCACTTTTGCATACAATTACAAAATTTATGGGGACCAGAGACAAGTTTTGAAAACACATAAAAACACACAGTAGTCCAAACAACTTATTCTATGTCTTCTGAAATCATACAACAGCTTTGTGTGCAAAAAAGGCAGAAATGTAATTTGTTTTTAGTTCATAATATTGGCATCATATTGTATCTCATTTTTGACCATTACGTATAACAGTAATCAAATAAAATTTTAATGTTCTCATTTCAATGTGCTCATTCTATGATGATAAAATATTGCTGTGTTTATTTTTAGTGTTTGTGATAACAAACACTTTAACATTTTATTACAAAGAAACTGCTTTATCGCATTACAAAACATACAAGCTGAGATATTACAGGCTCAAACATCATGTTCTAAATGTACAGTATTGATGTCTTCATCTGACTGCAGACCAGCTATGTGACAAACAGCTCTACAGAATAGAAAACATATCTATGTCAATAACTGTAATCACATACGCATATCAACACCCTCAAATGAAACACCCATTGCTGTTGTGGATGAGTTACTCAGCCAATCAAACTTTCCCTCCACCCACCTCTCATGTTCTTCTCAAAACCTGCCTAAAAACGTTTTAGTCACCTTACGTAAGTTTGTGTAACCTATTATCAGGAGACTGAACCAAAATAGCATGTCATCTGTAAGGTGACATTCACAAGCCAATGTGTAATATATTGCTTTTGTTTGACTTTGTTATGTGTTTTGTCACAATGGAAAGTCTAATTTTAACACAGTCTTTGAATAAGAACAAGTAGTACTGAGGTTGAGTGTTTTGAAATGCAAGCGATAAATTTTCCATGTTTGGGAGGTTAGAAAGTTCCTGACAAATGAACAATGGAAAATAAAATGTAATAAATTCTAAAAATCTCCTTCTAAATTTCACAATGTATTTTTTATTAGATGACTTTTTCTCATGTTGTCCTCTTTGAGCTTATGAACAGATGGTGGTGAAATTGTCTCACTTTTTCCAAGGCTTAACATCCATATACACACACACACAGACAGAGAGAGAGAGAGAGAGAGAGAGATTTGTTTAACTATATTACTTAATACTTAGGAAAGTAATTAAAGTAATTAAATATTACTTACAAATTGCATGATTTTGATAATATATGATCCCCAAAGATAAAACTAAAACTATATCTAAACTGTTCTTAACAATTCTGACATTTCACCATATTAAGAACATTTTCAGAAATTTGGTCCTTAGAAGACACACACACCAAAACATAGACATCTATTGACATACAACTAACTGCTTTTAATAACATTAATCATAAAACTTTAAATAAGTAAATGATTGAAATAATGAAGATATTTCCAAAGCCAGCTTCATGGTAAAGATTCCACCAGCCCTAATATTCCATTTCATTCTACAAACATTAATCCTCAACATCCATCCTCATCTGCTTTTCCCCTCCCATTTTTTTCACCTTGTTGCATTACTTCCTCTCCACACTCCACTAAGACACTGAGATGGGTCAGGAGATCAATAAAGTGATGCTAGATGACCTTTGACATAGATACGACTGCTGCATTTTTGGCATTAGCAAACACATACCTTTATACATGATAATACCTCAAACCTTGCTGTAATTTAACTATTATTAATACGTTTCTTGATTGGGGCAGATTTCTGAGCAAAAATAATTAGTCTTAAGGTTTGAATTATCAAATGAACTGAATGAATAGGGTGTTGAAGTTTATATATCATAAAACTTTTTATATTTCAAAAACCAATCAAGGCATAACAATATCTTATTTCTTTGGTTGCATCAAGTTACAATGGTAACTGTGTTGCCATGGTTATAATGCATCCCCCTTGCAGGGATTTATGCGTCAATTCACCTTGTTTATTTGAAGACATAAATCTGTGATTATGTTTGGGAGAGCATGATATTATACTCTTTTATTATACCCTTTTGTAATCTAAACTGCATCCTGGTTTGTGTGTTTTGCATAGGCAAA
>JAZGTJ010001039.1:0-15165 GCA_036877575.1 Botia almorhae
AAATGGAGTTGGAGATTTGGTCAGGATTAATGGTGTTCTCAATGCTGAGAAATACAGGCAGATACTTATCCATCATGCAATACCATCAGGGAGGCGTATGATTTGCCCCAAATTTATTCTGCAGCAGGACAACGACCCAAAACATACAGCCAAAGTCATTAAGAACTATCTTCAGCGTAAAGAAGAACAAGAAGTACTGGAAGTGATGGCATGGCCACCACAGAGCCATGATCTCAACATCATCGAGTGTGTCTGGGATTACATGAAGAGGCAGAAGGATATGAGAAAGCCTACATCCACAGAAGATCTGTGGTTAGTTCTCCAAGATGTTTGGAACAACCTACCAGCTGAGTTCCTTCAAAAACTGTGTGCAAGTGTACCTAGAAAAATTGCTGCTGTTTTGAAGGCAAATGGTGGTCACACCAAATATTGATTTGATTTAGATTTCTCTTTTGTTTATTCACTGCACTACACTGCATCACCCCTCCCTCTCGTTATCGCTCCCAGCTGTGTTCATTCATTTATCATCACACTCACCTGTTTAGCGCTTGATTTCCTTCCCTTTATATTTTCTTTATATTATATTATATATTTCGTTTTACTTTATATTATCTTTGTCTACCTGGATGACATTCTTATCTTCTTCCTGTCTCTCCGGGTACATGTCCAGCACATTCGGAAGGTCCTTCAGCGGCTTCTCACTAACCAGCTTTACGTCAAGACGGAGAAGTGCGTCTTCCACGCCGAGTCGGTTCCGTTCCTAGGAAATATTGTCTCAGCCTGGGGGATCCGTCCCGATCCCTCCAAGACCGTTGTCAAGTGGCCAATTCCAGACTCTTTGGCTCACCTCGCCCTTGACTTTGTCACTTGGCTTCCCGAGTCCGCAGGCAACACGGTCATCTTGACTGTGGTGGGCCGCTTCTCTAAGGCGGCCTATTTCATTCCTCTCCCTAAACTACTCTCTGCCCAAGAGACTGCTCAGTTGTTGGTCGACCATGTTTTCCGGTTGCATGGCCTTCCGGTTGACATTGTGTCAGGCAGGGGACCACAGTTTATCTCTCGTTTCTGGCAGGAGTTTTGTCATCAGATCGGGGCCACTTCAAGTCTGTCGTCTGGTTTTCATCCACAGACCAATGGGTAGTGCGAACGGGCCAACCAGGATCTTAAAAGAGCGCTCCGCTGTCTGACATCCCAGCATCTGAATTCCTGAAGCCAACAGCTGTCATGGGTCGAGTACGCCCGGAACTCCCTGCCAGTTTATGCGTCAGGTATGTCACCCTTCCAATGCTCTCTTGGGTATCAACCTCCTTTGTTTCCCGCACAGGAACCCGAGGTTGCCATGCCGTCGGCCGCGGCCTTCGTCCGTCGGTGTCGTCACACCTGGAAGAAGGCCCAGAAAGTCTTGCCCCGGATGTCCCGACGCACCAAGGCGACCACCACCCGTCGCCGGACTCCTCAGCCCAAGTACATTTGGGATCAATGGGTGTGGCTGTCCAGCAAGGACCTTCCTCACCGGGTGCCTTCTCGGAAGCTGGCTCCCAGGTTCATTGGGCCATACCAGATTGCCAAAGTACTAAGTCTGGTGGTGGTCAGGCGCTGTCTGCCCCTTCCCTCAGTCGGGTCCATCCAGTCTTTCATGTCTCCCGGATCAAGCCTGTGCGGGTCTCGCCCCTCCTTTCTCGACCCTCTCCTTCCTTGCCCTGCCCCACCCCGGCTCTTGGATGGTGAGCTGGTTTACACTGTTCGGCGGATCCTGGATGTCCGTTGTCGGGGCAGAGGGTTTCAGTACTTGGTGGACTGGGAGGGTTATGGCCTGGAAGAACGAAGCTGGGTGCCGTCCCGGGACATCTTGGATCACTCCTTTATCAAGGATTTCCGCAGTCGACGGAGTGTACCTCCACCCTGCCTGGAGGCGATCCTGGGGGGGGGGGGCTGGTACTGTCAGGACTTCGGTCTGATCGGCCGGGTTTGTATTGTTTTTTGTTGGAGCACGCGGCGTTTTGACAGCTCGCTATGTGCTCCGGTGTCTGCGTCACCCCTACCTCTCCTTATCGCTCCCAGCTGTGTATCACACTCACCTGTTTAGCGCTTGATTTCCTTCCCTTTATTTTTTCCCCTGGTGTGTGCAGTCCTTGTCAGATCGTCGTGCTCTCAGCCATTTCCTGACCAAAGCCTGTTTATTTAGTTAGCCCTAGCTTAGCTTAGCTTGTCTAGCTGTTCCAGTCTGCCTATTTTCTTAGTCTTAGTCTTAGTCTTCTTAGTCTCTGTCTTTTGTGCAGTGACAATATATATTGTGACGAGGCACACCGGGGCAATCAGCGGCGCCCTGGCACATCACGGGCGGACCGGGTACAGCTGCGACGCGTCACCCCACGGCATCAAAACGCCGCCGCCTTCCGCCCAGAAGCAGAGAGAGATTAAGAGTCGTATGGAGAGGAAGGTGAGGAGGTTGGTAGAGAAAGCGAAGCCTGAAAGTGCCACCAGCCGGAGTATCGTTGCGTGTCCCCCGCGCATCCAGAGAGCAGCGAGTGGCCGAAAGCTGTCTAAAGGAGCCCGAGCCACCGCACACTCCCGCTGCCAGGAGGGACGCAACCCCGAGCACGAGCTGCACCAGCTACACCAGCACCTGCACCAGCAGCCAGCCCGGCTGCTTCCCCCACGCACTACACCCCGTGTTTCATTCATTAAATCCACCCTCCGGGGTATTTTTGCACCGCCTGCTTTGTCGTGTGATTCCTCACCCGTGACAATATATATATTAAAAAAATATATATATATGAAAATTCCCCCGCAGTTCAACCAAATCTTATGGCTTTTGAGAAAAAATATTATAGTAATATCATAGCACATATTAATTCTGCAGTGTTTGCAGATAAACTTAGACTAAGACCAGGACTGTACATCTAGATTTCGGCCATGACAGTAAAAGGGAAAGCTTGTTCAATGGAAAGAAATGTCCAAAATATTGGGACCCTTATAAAGACATAAAGTGCATATAAATCTTTGTGTTTAGCTGAAGAAAGTCATACATCTGGTAGGGCATGGGAGTGACAGGAAAGAATGTAATGACATGTCCTACTATGTATTTGCATACCTACAGGCATCACGTTCATGTGTTGGAAGAGGTGTTTCAAATCTGAGAATCATGATGTGGAACTAAGTGCCCACAAACAAAAATGGAAGATTTCAAAACAAAACAAAACAAAACAAAATAGTCATTATAGCAATGCTCTCTCACATATTTAACTATTATAACTGCGCTTATTTCTGTATTTGGTATAAGTAGCAGAAGGGTGGAAGTTATCTTAACTGTACAGAAAATATAGTTTTATACCATCTTTATACCATCTTGCTGTCAACAGTTAACAGTTAACCACCCTTACAACTCAGCGCACACAATCAATTGTAATCTGAAAGGCGAGACAATGAGGAACAGATGTTCAACATCTCATCTAAACAGGTCTGTAGGTTCATGTTCTTGACAACCAGTAAGTAGGAATGTTCCTCTAATGGACCTCTGGCAAAAAAAACACTGTTGGGATTCACAAAGCCATATTTCACTGAATACAAACCCTGAACTAAAGTCACTTGGTAAGAGGTTACATAACACACAATTACAGACACAGTGCCAACTTTGTATAACTGTCAGTATTTAAACAGAGAGAATAGTTCAAAAGAGACAGAGTTGAGTTAGGTATATTGAGGTCCAAATGACCATCTTGCATTCATTTTCACACAGGAAATGAGATTCATGTGTTTGAGGCCAAAGTAATAGAACTTAACCACCATCCACCCACCACAGAGATAAAAAATCTTCTACATTTTCCTGACAGTGGTGAAATTTTTCTGAGGTCCTAGAACAATACTGGTTGTTCTAATCACAGCTCTACCCAATCAAACCATTATTTTAAGGTTTGATTGGGTGCACAGTGCTTTTATACTCACACAACCTCATCCAACAATTCTCACATTTGGGAGAAATGTTCTCATAACTATTGTTTATCCTGAAGCAATAACTAAAAAATGACGCTCACTTCTAAGTGTGAACATTCTGATCGAAACATGTTTGCCATATGGTGTTTCCTATGCTCCTAGCACTAAATTTCATGTCAGAGGGATTATTCTTATCCTGTTGGCAAAACACTTGTTTATCACATGACTTTGTAGTGTGTGGTTAACAGAAAACAGATGAGTTCTATGAATTTCTTACAAGAATTGCTCATGCCTCATTGATTTTTGTCTGAAGTCCCTGAAATGTGGTCTGAAAAACAACACCCTCCATATTTAGTGGCACTTGCTACAGCATGAATGATACTTCACCTTGTGCAACTTGTGAAGGAGGGATTTTAAGTGATTTTCATCTTTTGGATGATGAATCGCTTACTTACGTAATAGAATGAATCCCCATTATATGTTTAGACCAGAATATCATTGAGACCTTTCACTGTTTGGTAGCAACCTCATAATTATGCAGAACACTCTGGCAAACTGCATAGCTAGATCCTGAATAGTCCACAACATAGCATCGTAGCGGTGACTTTTGCAAGACAATCTATTTATGGCAGTGTTATCTTATAACAGTTGTCATTTTGACAGTTTTCACACAGAATTAAGTGAAAAAGTATTGGAGATGTCTAAGTGTCCAGGTGTTATTATTTGTGTGTTTAAACGGTTAAGGAAGTTTAACAGTGTAAGACTTTAGTGTAATTGTCCTCCTCAAGTCAAGTCAAAGTCAACTTTATTGTCAATTCTGCCACATGTACAGGACATACAGAGAATTGAAATTGCGTTACTCTCAGACCCCGGGTGCATACACGTAACATTAAATACAAACGATGGAGTTTTAAAAGTGCAAATAAAAAAAAATGAAGAGAAAACAATACAATATACAAGTAATTGCAACATGGCAGAGAGTGCAAACCAGAGTAGTGCAAATGCAAAAATATAGTGCAAATTGAGCTTATAAGTGAGATAAAGTGACAGAGAGCAGAGAGCAGACTTGTCTCAATAAGAACTCAAATCTGTATGGAGAAATGACAAATCACAAATGATCATTTGTTGTAGACGCCGGTGAGTTTACAGCAATTGAGAGTTTATTCACATCTCAAGTCTTTTATCTTACACACTCAGATTTTTATCAACAATGTCTCAAACTGTCCTTAGTCTGCAGTAAAAATCAGAAATGTCATTATAGACTCATTTCTTACATTTAGGCATTTGGCAGACGCTTCTATCCAAAGCGACTTACATTGCATTATACTACACATTGATCACTATACATTAAGTATGTGCAATCCTTGGAATCAAACCCATAACCTTGGCATTGTTAACACCATGCTCTAACCACTGAGCTACAGGAAAGCTAAAGCTATTTCTTGTCAAGACTAGATTATCTGAGCTTTCCTGCAGTACATTATAAACACACATTTACTTTATAGATCTATACTTAACTGTATGTCAACAACTGTATAATTTGTGACTATTTTTATTTATTCTTTTAGAGGGACTTTAGGAGAAACATCTGAGACAAAGCTGATACTTAACTGAGAAATATAATGTTTACTTCTAGATCTACTATTCTTTGTAAACCCCCCTGATACAAAGTTATAGAGAAATCTGCTTGTGTGGGTGGGTGTATGTGTGTGAGAAAACCTGAGCAGGCATAGCTCGCCCCTCCTCCCAAATGGAAAGACAGAATAGTGTGTTTCCCATCAGCCTCATCATCTACGCATGATTCTCCTGCTTCTGTGAACGTCTCTATGCATACCTGGTATGTGCAAGTTTACTCTCTTCAGTTGATTTTGGTTGCGTTTAGTTAGTCTTAATATTAACTTTGTTTGATTGGACTTTTGTCTCATAAAGGATCTTTATCTTTTATTCAGAGAGAAAGTATTTTCACAAGAGAAAGAGTTCAGGATTGCTGTGTTTCTGCCCGACCTACTGCAATGATTTAGCATATGGTCAACAGACGAGATGTTTATAAAGGTTTTCTTTAGGAGGAGTTTGAACAGCAACGTGGGTGTTTCAAATTTTAGAGCATTTACTGGGAATTTGTTTGTGTATGTTTCTGTACCTCAAATGATTTCCAGGTGGCAAGCCAGGTTGCAGATTAGCTTGAGATAATTTGCTAACAAAATAGAATGAAATATGTAAAACTCTCTGTATGTGACAAAATGGCATATTTGTTTTTATTCTATAATTGAAAAGTGAGAGTATGTTACTGGAGTAGACAGTTCTAATATTAAAATCATGTAATGTTACAACAACAAAAATAACATGCACAGTTGAAAAGAGGTTGGACAAGCATTATTTGCTATGGTGGTTCAGTCTAGTTAGCAGTGTTTGGTGCTAATGTACTGTTCAGTGTAAAAACAGCAGGCATTCTTAGAGTATGTGTTAAACTGTGTGCATGTGTTTGGTCGAGCTAACACAACATGAAAACAGGAAGGATGTAAATTGCACCAGCTGCACATTTAAATGAAGAGGAACCACCTGTGAAAAAGCACATTATGAATGGATATGTATACAGTATGTGACATTTATGTACTAAGACTCAGAGTCAGGTTAAGATGAAATCCAGACTTCCTGTCAGTTGTCTGTATTTCAAACCAAAGCTTAAAATTACACATTTGGCAGATATGGTCGTGGTCTAAAATGTGGAAAATGATGAATTATGAAACAAAACAGCACCCTACAATTTCAGAAGTCTCAAAGCATTGATGCTGCCCGCTATGTTCCCTTACCGGAAATGGCGTCAGATTTCCTATAGCATTGATGTTGGCACGAAACATCAATTTCATGAGCCAATAATAACAATATGGCTAATAAACACAATACAGCAAAAACAAAATAAAATAATAAAAATGATATTTAGTTGAAATGCTATTAGAATATGCAACAGAACTGTATTTTAAACGGTGATAATCAAAGTACATTATATCAAAAAAGAGATCAGTCCATCCTCCTATTGATAAATAAAGCTCTAAACGTAGGTTCGAGAGGAGCGTAAACACATGCTTTTAATCATCTGCTTTCAACCGCTCTTATTCTTTTCCTGTGCAGCTCCATTATGGGGTGGGGCAGAGCTTGGAGCTCGAGCCACGCTTTCGGTTCAAGCCCCCTCTGAGGACAGCAAGCCAAGTTTGTTTACCATAAACTATTAAGACTGAATGGGCAGACAAAGTGAAGAGTGAGTGAGACATGAGTAAGGGATAGTGTCGCAAGACGTTAGTCATCAATTTTCCAATATATAGTACCTTGCAAAAGAATTCATACCCCTTGAACTTTTTCACATTTTGTCACTTTGTCATTTTGTTACAACCACAAACTTAAATGTATTTTATTGAGATTTTATATGATAGATCATCACAAAGTAGCACATAATTGTGAAGTGGAACGAAAATGATATATGGTTTTCAAAATTTGAAGCAAATAAAAATCTGAAAAGTGTGGCGTGCATTTGTACTCAGCCCCCTGTACTCTGAAACCCTAAATAAAATCCAGTGCAATCAATTGCTTTCCGAAGTCACCTAATTAGTTAATAGAGTCCACCTGTGTGTAATTTAGTCTCATTATAAATATACCTGTTCTATGAAGGCCTCAGTGGTTTGTTAGAGAACGCTAGTGAACAAACAGCATCATGAAGACCAAAGTTGTGGGAATAAAGTTGTGGAGAAGTTAAAAGCAGGGTTAGGTTATAAAAAATATCCCAAGCTTTGAACATCTCAAGGAGCACTGTTCAATCCATCATCCAAAAATGAAACAAGTATGCCACAACTGCAAACTTACCAAGACATGGCCGTCCACCTAAACTGACAGACCGAGCAAGGAGAGCACTGGTCAGAGAAGCAGCCAAGAGGCCCATGGTCACTCTGGAGGAGCTGCAGAAATCCACAGCTCAGGTGGGAGAATCTGTCTACAGAACAACTATAAGTTGTGTACTCCACAAGTCTGGCCTTTATGGAAGAGTGGCAAGATGAAAGCCATTGTTGAAAGAAAGACATAAGAAGTCCCATTTGCAGTTTTCCACAAGCCATGTAGAGGACACAGCAAACATAAGGAAGAAGGTGCTCTGGTCAGATGAGACCAAAGTTGTACTTTTCGGCCTAAATGCAAAGCGTTATGTGTTGGGCGGAAAAGTAACACTGCTCATCACCCTGAACACACCATCTGTCACCTACTGTGAAACATGGTGGTGGCAGCATCATGCTGTGGGGATGCTTTTCTTCAGCAGGTACAGGGAAGCTGGTCAGAGTTGATTGGTAGCTTGGATGGAGCTAAATACAGGGCAATCCTGGAAGAAAACCTGTTGGAGGCTGCAAAAGACTTGAGACTGGGAAGGAGATTCACCTTCCAGCAAGACAATGACCCTAAACATACAGCCAGAGCTACAATGGAATGGTTTGGATCAAAAAATATTCATGTGTTAGAATGGCCCAGTCAAAGTCCAGACCTAAATCCCAGACTTAAAAATTGCTGTTCACAGACAAAGAGGAATGGTCAAAATGTCTCTGGATGTGCAAAGCTGGTAGAGACATACCCCAAAAGACTTGCAGCTGTAATTGCAGTGAATGCAAAAGGTGGCTCTACAAAGTATTGACGCAGGGGGCTGAATACAAATGCACACCACACTTTTCACATTTTTATTTGCTTAAAATTTTGAAAACCATGTATTATTTTCGTTCCACTTTACAATTATGTGCTACTTTGTGTTGGTCTAAAATCTCAATAAAAAACATTTAAGTCTGTAGTTGTAATGTGACAAAATGTGGAAAAGTTCAAAGGATATGAATACTTTTGCAAGGCACTGTATATAAATGATGAGGCTCCTTGTCACTGACTTTCATGAAAGTCACATAGGTTTCAAACTACAAAATGATTTTTCGGTGAACTGTTTTGTTTTAAATTTTCTCTCTTGAATATACAACATAATGAAATGTTGCTTCTTCTAGGTATTTACTGATATCACAGAAGATGGAAGCCTCCTGTATGCTTTTGTTAAAAGCAATGCCATGCTAGCATCATCTCAAAGCCAAGATAAATACTAAACGATCACACAAACCACTTCAAATTCCAAATCACAGCGGCCATGGCGAAAGGATATTACATCAGCAAAAACCTGGCCACTGCAGTCATGGTATCAGCTGCAATAGCCTTTGTGACCATCATTGCACTTTCCATTGTTTATAATAGAGAAAAGTCCAAAAGCGCAGCAAAATTCATTAATGTTACCAACACACCAGCACCTCCCACCACAAAGACTGCAAATGAACCATGGGACAAATACAGGCTGCCTGATACTTTGATTCCTGAGTACTACAATGTGACGCTTTGGCCTCGTTTGGTAAGGGACATCAATGGAATGTATATTTTTACTGGGAGTTCTGGTGTGATGTTTACTTGTGTGAAAAAGACAGACTTGATATTAATTCACTCCAACAAACTGAACTTGACTCTGGTCAAGGGGCACCATGCAACGCTGATGGGATTGGGTGGTGTAACAGCCCCCGCCATAAAAACAACATGGTTTCAGACAGAAACACATTATTTGGTGGTTCAGCTGGATGAAAAATTAAAGCCTGGGACATCTTACTGGCTCTTTACAGAGTTCAGAGGAGAGCTCGCTGATGACCTTGAAGGTTTCTACCGGAGTGAATATATGGAAGATGCCACAAAAAAGTAAGATGTTGGTCATAGAAGCAGTGTAAATATAGTGGCTCCACAACGTGTCTTAACATATAAGGCACTCTGATCAATCCAATAATCAACGTTTCACATTTTCTTTCTGTTTACCAAAATTAAGAAACATCTTTTAGCAAATGCATGAGATTAGTAACTTTTGCTCTTGGTTCAATATTGTATCTTCTAATGCAACGATTATATTGGTTTCCATATTAAATGTCCTATTAAGTGTATACTTTTGGGGGCCACTGTATGTTACTAAAAACATTTTCTTTTATATTGTTTCTGTCTATCTGAGTGTGAAGTGTGTAAATTATTTAAATGGTTAAATACAGAATTGCTGTCCTGTTTTCCAGAATTATTGCCATTACTCAGATGCAGGCCACATACGCTAGAAAAACATTCCCATGTTTTGATGAACCTGCCATGAAAGCTGTGTTTCATATCACTCTCATTCATGACCTGGGAACAATAGCACTGTCCAACAGCCAAGAAATGAGTAAGACAAGCCTCACAGCTATGACTACAACAAAATTTTTTCACTGATTGACAATTGTAATCTGAATAGCAGTGTGGTATGTTTTATATGAGGTCCAATGAAAATCATTCCATCACTTCTGACTTCCTCTTTAAAGTGCAAAGCTTGTGTTTTCTCCTGCAGTTCTTGCATTTTTATTTGATTTTTTAGTCATGGTTGTCTGTTGGTTTTGTGTCGTTTAGCAGTCATTTGTTTTTACATCTAAAGCATCTGTCTTCCAGATGTTGATGATCACTTTAACCGTACTGGTTTTCAGAGGTGATTTTGAATGCTTAAGTTTAATACTTTGAAAACTTGTTTTGTTTTTCAATCTTAAGAAACAGATACCCTGAATATCGATACAGTTACCAGGACGATATTTGAACCAACAAAAAAGATGTCAACGTATCTTGTCGCGTTTGTTGTCAGTGATTTTACCTACATCAAAGCCAAAGACAACAAGGGTGTTTTGGTAGCACCTCCATACAAACTTATTGATTTAAACTTATGAGATTTATTACATAGAGATAAATAATTCACATCTGTTTCAAAACATTTCTGTTTGTCTTATTATAGGTTAGAATATGGGCACGGAGAAAAGCCATTGAGGAGGGACAAGGCCATTACGCACTTAACATTACACAGCCAATACTAGAGTACTTTGAGAAGTATTACAACACTAGCTATCCACTTTCCAAGTCAGGTATGATTTAACTTATTCTTTTGTATTGTAATAACAATAATTATTACAACATTATTACAATAATGTCTTACCTTTCAGATAAAGTAAAATGTACCATATTTCCCGAATAAAAACCTTTCTTCATACCTAGACCAGGTTGCTTTGCCAGATTTCAGCTCTGGCGCCATGGAGAACTGGGGTCTTGTCACTTACAGAGAGACAGCCCTTCTGTATGATGCCCACACGTCTGCCAACGGCAACAAACAGAGGATCCTGACCGTGGTTTCTCATGAACTGGCTCACATGGTACGTCACGGCCAAGTGAAGCATAATTTACAGGCCAAAACCTGAATGCAGAAGCATCTAACTACGCAAACTGCATTTCTGAAAAGTTGAATTCATAATTTCCATTGTGGTTTATGTCTTCCAGTGGTTTGGAAATCTTGTGACGCTGAAATGGTGGAATGATCTTTGGTTGAATGAAGGGTTCGCATCATACGTGGAGTATCTTGGTGCTGATCATGCAGAGCCAACATGGAACATTGTAAGAGGATTTTTGTGACCCTCCAGTGAGCATCTTTCTAATAAAGGTGCTCACTGGCTAACCACTCTCACATTACTACATGTATAACTAACCATATCTCTTTGCTCAATGCTTTTTGTAATCAGCCTTCTTATGTGATCAACAAATGTTTAAACTGTTGTGACACAGTTTTCTGACAAAACAAGTGTGTGGTTCTTGGCCAGATTCACATGGTGGTTGTGTTCATCACTGTAGCTGATGATAACTCATGATCTGCTGTATCTCTCACTAGAAAGACCAGATCATTCTATATGATCTACAGAGAGCATTTGCTGTGGATAGCCTGGCCTCTTCTCATCCCCTATCCCGAAAGGAGGAAGAGGTCAACACGCCCTCAGAAATTAGCGAAATGTTTAACACCATATCTTACAGCAAGGTACAAAAAGTCTTGGTGTGCATTATACAATCTAAACACAGCTTGTCATCATAAATCAATTAATATATTACTATACAAAATTTCTACATCTTATGAATGTGTGTAGGGCTTGCTTGTAGTAGCGCTTTTGCATAAACGTTGCTACTTGAAAAGCTAGAGGGTTATGAGTGGTCGCCGGGGCTGTGCAGTTTTTAAGGTGTTCTGTATGGCTTTTTAATGCATTGCTATGTGGATTCTAGAAAAAGTAACAAGTCTGGAAACAGGCAGGGTAATTTCTGTCCAGTCCAAGATAAATCCTCTTTATGATAAATGGGTTACACATGTTTTTGGTTACAGGGAGCTGCAGTTCTTAGAATGCTCTCAGAATTCCTGACAGAGCCTGTGTTTGCAAAGGGACTTAGTGTAAGTCTCACATTTCAACAAATGCAGCTTTCTTCCTGTAGTTTTGAGCAAATAGAACATTGCTTCCCTTCTACAGAATTATCTGAAGCAGTTTGCTTTTGGAAGCTCTGTGCATTTAGATCTTTGGGACCATCTTCAAAAGGTATGTTGTTCAATTTTTGCAGATTGAACATGGTTTAGTGAAAACATAGTAAACTTTTGATACATGCTGGAACAATGCAGAAAGCTAGAGAAATTTGTACTTTAATGCATGCGTATAATGGTTTTAATGTCTGAACCATCTTTAATTTTTAAAAACGTAAACATTTTTTACTTAATTTTTTACTTTTTTTTACTTATTTTTACTTTTCGTAAAAAAGCATTTCACTGCATGTCGTACTGTGTATGATCTTGTATGTGACAAACAAAATTTGAATTTGAAATCTGAATTTGAACCAGGCAGTTGATCAAACTCCAGGGCTGAAACTGCCATATAATGTTCATGAGATCATGAACCGCTGGATTCTACAGATGGGGTTCCCTGTTGTCACCATTGACATTCGTACGGGGAACGTCAGCCAAAAGCACTTTCTGCTGGAGTCAGACGCTGTGGTGGACAGGAAATCTGAATTCAAGTTGGTTCTACAACAGTGGATCTCTGCCTTTTTGACTTTAAGGACACCCCACTAATAAACCTTGATTAAAACTTTGTTGAGGCCCCCCATGGGCCCCAGCCTGCTACTGATATACACTAGCTTACCTTTAAAACCCACCATTATCAGTCTAATTGCTTATTGTTAATCCTCAGTTACGAGTGGTTTGTGCCAATTAAATGGATGAAGAAAGGTCAAGTGCAGGATCAGTTCTGGCTTCTACAGAAATCAGGTTTGTTAAACCTGTGTCTTTAAACCTCACGACTTCCACAGGATGTTATTACAGGTTTGACATGTTTGAGCTCAGCCAATAAAATCACAGGTCATTCAGTTCCTTCAGTTATTGGCTTCAGTACTAAACAAGGGCATCATACCAGTCTGTAGTAGGCAAAGAGATTATATTACATTAATGTACATTAGTACGTTAAATCCTGGATTTTGGGAAAATAAATTTGTTGAACATTTGAGGAGTGAAGCTTGCAAAACTATTTTGCCAAGAGAAAACAATTCCTTTTACTGATTGTATGTTAACGTAAGCTTATGATTCTTCACAATGTTTGGCTCAATATAAATGACCAGTTAAAACATGTGGAAATGCTGTTAATGTCATCATTAGTCACTGTTTAGTTCATATTATGCAATAAGTCACTATTTTTTGGCAACTGAGAATCATTGTGTCCTGGGCTGGCAGCCACCCTGATGAAAGCTATAAAATGACCCGTGTTTGTCCTAGAAATTGTCTAGGCCTTGCTAATCACACTGTACTGTAATACATAATGTTTTATGTGCTCATTTAAAGCCATACACAAACCAATGAAGGTCAGCAAAGGTGAATGGGTGCTGGCCAACCTTCATGTGTCAGGATACTTCAGAGTCAACTATGACCTTTGGAACTGGGAGAGACTTCTTAGCCAGCTTGAATCCAACCATCAGGTACAACAGAGAGGTGAACCTTTTCATAAAGAGCCTCTTAACTGCAAAACACACATGTATAAACAAATGTATCCGGCTCTTTTTTACATAGATGATACCAGTGGTTAATAGAGCTCAGCTTTTGGATGATGCGTTTA
The DNA here is from genome assembly GCA_036877575.1 of Botia almorhae. Taxonomy (NCBI): domain Eukaryota; kingdom Metazoa; phylum Chordata; class Actinopteri; order Cypriniformes; family Botiidae; genus Botia; species Botia almorhae. The sequence goes on from JAZGTJ010001039.1 coordinate 13,944, forward strand.
ATCTAGCAAGGTAAGATTTATGAGAATGCATGTAAAACCTGTTGGCACATTTCTGGCAAATGTGTGTTTGATGTAAACAGTGTCATTTTCGGGTGTATTTTCCAGAGCATCCATTATAAACATAACACTTGCCTTGAGAACAACTAAATATCTGTTGCATGAGCGGGAATACATTCCATGGGAAGCGGCTTTGAGAAGCCTCAACTTCTTTTTCCAACTGTTTGATCGTAGTGAAGTTTATGGTGCCATGCAGGTAAAGTCTCATCTCAGGATCTTAATATTTAAGTCTGAAGTAGAACATGCAGAATACACAGACTGCTTGTATGGTTTTTTTAGGCGTATCTGAAGAAACAAGTCGAACCTCTGTTTAAACATTTTGGGACTATCACCTCAAACTGGACAACGGTACCTTCCGGCCACACTGAGCAGTAATGACATTTTCGAGTCACATGTTTCCTAGACCCTATTTGATTGACAGTAGATGAAATCATGTTTAATAACAAACTGCATTTATTTCTCAGGTTTACACAGATTATAGCTTTATCTCTAGCCTGCAGCACTGGTGTGGACGGCTGTAGAGATCTCACCAGGAGCTGGTTCAGAAGATGGATGCAGAACCCTCATATCAACATGTAAGTGTACGTCATAGGATACTGAGCAACTTCCTGTGGCACTTCTTGTGAATTTCCAAAGTTGATTTGGAAATCTCAATTCGTTTGGTCATCAAGATTCATGTGAATGTTAGATCACTAATTATTTCTATCATCACATGATCCGATCATCATATCTAATTATATGTACAATTATTCACTTATTTTGTTAGTCAGTCTGTCAGAAAACAAAATAGTGTTTTGAAGTTATCACAAGCTCTTGTGCGTGTGTGTCATATTTTAATGCTGGTTTTCATTGGTCTGTCTATGTGTAAATTTTAGATATCACTGCCCCCAAACAGCATTTAGGAACAAAACAAACTATGGTTGTTTGCTTTACACGTCAATCAAACAGTCTCATCTAAGTGGGCTTTTCTTGAATATGCTGCTGCAATTTAGATTAGACAGCCCTACCAAAACCCCCCCACACAAAAAAACCCACCCTGTAATTGGCACCCTGGATGTACAGAAGAAACATTTGCCCGCTGGTTCTCAAAATCCAGCATAGATTCAAGCAGTGGTGGTTCTACATTGAATTGCTCTCCGGGCGAGACTCCCTCCCGGCGCCCCCG